>JAWQFJ010024428.1:20000-22500 GCA_034096865.1 Theodoxus fluviatilis | reverse complement strand
CTTGAGAGTATTCTGCCTTACTTCTGGAACCAACTGAGCTGAGGTCCATGACATGTGGGCTTCCTCCGGTTGGAACATCACGTGTATGAAGAGAGTGTCCCACCATTTCATCCTTGCTGAAGTTATCTGAGAATGAAGTTGAGGTGGAAGGCTGCTCCTGCAGTGATATTCCTGTATCTGTCATTGGGGTTGTGGAGCTAGCAGGATCACTGTTAGTTCTGCAGCAAGATCTAAAAGGTAAGCAGGAAGTAGTCTTTTTATGTGACTTTTTTCTTCTTTGGGAAGTGAGTCTTCAACAGCTCTAGAACCTTTTTGGAGGGCATTGGTGGATGTCAAATTCTGTGCATTAGCATCCTTTCGGGAGGCCGTTGTGGTGCCTCTAACAAGGCTTCGGCGTAGATCTGAAATGTCTGGAAATCTCATTCAGCATGACCAAATATGTTGCAGTGAACGTTTCCCCATTCTTCAGATTGTATCCACTCAAAAGTGTCCAGTAAACAATAGGCAACTCTGTAATGTGACTCTTGGCTTTCCAGAACAGTTGCACAAACTTTTCTTACCACTTTTTCAATTTCCTGTGTTAATCTATGATCAGTGATCATGTCATCCTTTGATAAGCAAACAACATTACATTTGTTCATACCAGAACTGAAAAGAAAAAAAATTGTCAGCATTTGCATGCATTATTGAAGCTTGAAAGAAGTACTATGCAGAAAAGTGAAACAAAACCTTCCACAATTCAGTATCAACTATGTTAACTTCCAAGGCAACTGAACTACAAATGATTGCACCTACCACTCATTTCAGATGCACTAAAGCACTATGAAGACAGTTTCAAGAACTCTGTGCAGTCTATTTATAATTTTGTGCTGCATTACATTTCATTACCTAACTGCTATCTTTCTTATTCTACAGCCATCATGCTCATCTTCAGTGCCCACTTGTAAGCAATGCTCTTTGACTCTAGTCATAGTGCCTGTCCAAAGTCATCTAACCATCTTGTTTCTGCTTCCATACTAATGTTTTCAGTATCAGTGTATGTCTCAACATTTTTAAATAGTCAGTCAGCCATAAAGTTTAGACAACTGAAATGCTATCAATGTGTGCGGATTAAACAGGATAATGCGGAAAAACTGAAAAGAAAAAGAAAAGGAAAACTTATCTACTAATATATATATATATACTGAAATTTGTCTCTTGGCTACCAAGCTGTTTAAGCAGTCAAGATGACCAAAAGTTGATCAGTAACGTGAGAGTAGAGGTCATTGCAAATTACTTTCATAGAAAACTTCACTTTCCAAAACCAAGAGCTTATGAAAAATAGTGACGCTTCAAAACTCAACTCATGGCCACAGACAGGTGATGTGCCAAATTATATATTGCCCTAAATGTATAAGCAAGAGTGTGATTTTGAAAATAGATTGTCTAAGGAAATGCCACTGGTACAAAGTCCCTGTCTTGTAGTCCAGTAAATAAAATGGCCAGAAGTGGTCTTCTGTGGAAAATACCACAAGTTACCACTATGGGGAATGTCCTGACTGATGTACCTTCATAACTCATAACTCTTAATCTTATCATTTTATTAATCCATAAGGAAATTAAATTGGTCATCAGCATACATGGGCCATTAATGATTATAAAAGTTATAATAAACAAACTCAGAACAACCATGATAATGAAATCAATTAATATGTATGACTACAATGCCCTTTTACATGCACACAGCATGACACACCAACAAATACATACATGCATGTATACATACATACATTCATACTAAGCTAGATAGTTATGTATGCTAGTGTCAACACCAACACACACAGTGCCAAACAGACCAAAAAATAATTCCACCTTGACCTTAAATCTAACATAAAGAAGTTCTGTTAAAAAAAGCATCACTGATAGTCTGTGGCCAGAACACTGGCTTGCTTGCTGTTAAAATATCTGACAGCTGAAGGAATGAAAGAACGCCAAAAACGCTCTGTTCGGCACGGAGGCATAATACATCTTCCATTCCGTGCGATGCGGAGATCCATCAGTGCGCCGTAGAGGGGATGCCCTGAATCGAGCAGAATAGCTCTTGACTTACTGGCAAGTCTTCTCTCAACAAGAGTTTCCAAAGTGTCAAGGCTCTGGCCCACAACAGAGCTCGCTTTCTTAATGAGCCTGTTCATGCTGAAAACCAGAAGAGCAACAAGATTCGCTGTAATGACTCTTATGAACAGTCTACACCAATGAATACATCTTATGAGGCCATAAGGTTGAACTGGTTGAGAAACCAGTGTAATAAACTGGTCATCACATGAGGCAGAGACCACAGGTTCAGAAAAGTTTATATCTGCATGCCATGTCCTCTGCCAATTGCTGATAGAGTCATAAAAGACCTTTCAAGTTGTGCTTCATTTGTTTTGTCATTAAGAGCTAAAACACATCCACAACCACCCTGCTCCACAAATATACAAACACACACACATCCACCACATAATAAACACACAAACAC
>JAWQFJ010024428.1:12500-17500 GCA_034096865.1 Theodoxus fluviatilis | reverse complement strand
GTTGTCAAAGTCCAGTGCCAGCAATTTTATTCCCTTCTCTTTCAATGCATTCACAAAGGTTTTAGTTTGCTCGAGTTCAGCTTCCGAGCACGTAAATCCGGCAGTTTCCGCTCTGCTGGGGGAATTGCCCTGCCCTTGAGGAAACGCCTGAGCTCCTGGCTGTTGTTGAGGATTTGCCATGTCTCTTCTCGCAGCTGAGACTTCATGCGCTGGTGAAGGTTGATAGGACATGGAAGAAGCACTGTTTGGATCTGCTCGGTTTTTCCGCAGTGACTTGTGTTGAGTAGCTAGCACGAATACAGTGCGGACTATTAGCGCCTCAAACACAAAAGAATGGTTGGCGAATTGGAGTAACTTCCCTTGAATGGACGGGCAGATTCTACTGCGCACATGCTTTCAAATTCCAAATAAAATTTCAGAACATGTCAGGTTGAGAGACAAAGCGAACGGTTATTTTTCTTTAAAAGAGAGGAATATGCCCAAATGATGACCTCTCAATATAACTATGTTCTGTTTTCGTTACTGCTTGTTTACTTCTTATCAGGTGCGTGCCTATACAGCCTACAACCTTGGCTCAAGAAAGAATACAATTGTCGGTTGCTGTCCACACCTTTTTCTTTTCAGTCAGTATTTCAATCGACACCGGCATTCTTAGCCTACAACCAACCACCATGCTTTCCCTAGTGTTTCAGTGTGTGGTTCAATGTGTGTTTTAATGTGTGTATGTGTGTGTGTGTGTGTGTGTGTATGTGTGTGTGTGTGTGTGTGTGAGTGTGTGTGTGTGTGTGTGTGTGTGTGTGTGTGTGTGTGTGTGTACGTGTGTGTGTAATAATAATAATGTGTGGATTTATAAAGCGCCTTACCATGCAATGAGTTAAGACATGCTCAAGGCGCATACATATACAACCATTTCAATATACAATAACAGTCAATCACCTCAAGCACAACTTAATAAACTTAATAACATAAGACTTCAGACATTCGACAAACTGATGTACAGCGTCACCGTTAAACCATGAAACTGGGGGGCGGGGGAGGAGGAGACTTAGAGGGCTGAGGCAAGCTAGTACAAAGAGAACAGTGAGGGGAGGAAGATGAAGAAACTTAGACAGGATCAGGAAAGATTTCAAGAAGAGGTGAGTTTTGAGAGCAGAGCGAAAGGTCGAGGGAGAAGTAGAATGACGAACAGAGGCGGGGAGGTCATTCCAGATAGAGGGAGCCTGATAAAAGAAAGAACGTTCACCAAATTTTGTTTTAACTGGAGGGTCCTCTGGGAACCTGAGGATTCTTGTGTCTGCGGAAGAGCGTAGCTGTCTAGCGGGTGTGTAGGTGCGCATAGGTTTAGAGAGATATTGAGGAAGGGATTCAGCGAAGTAATAGTAGCAAAGACAGGCAATCTTGTATTGGACTCTAGCACTAATGGGCAACCAGTGGAGAAGTGTGTGTGTGTGTGTGTGTGTGTGTGTGTGTGTGTGTGTGTGTGTGTGTGTGTGTGTGTGTGTGTGTGTGTGTGCGCGCGCGTGCGTGAGTGCGGGCGGGCGTACGCTCTCTCTCTCTCTCTCTCTCTCTCTCTCTCTCTCTCTCTCTCTCTCTCTCTCTCTCTCTCTCTCTCTCTCTCTCTTTCTCTCTCTCTCTCTCTCTCTCTCTCTCTCTCTCTCTCTCTCTCTCTCTCTCTCTCTCTCTCTCTCTCTCTCTCTCTCTCTCTCTCATCGTCTTCTGTCTGTTGTCTGTCGTCTCTCTGTCTGCCTGTCTACCTGCATGTCTGCCTCAATCTTGCCTGTCTGTCTGCCTATCTGTCTGCCTGCCTGCCTGCCTGCCTACCTGCCTGCCTGCCTGCATCCTTCCCTCCTCTCTCTCTCTCTCTCTCTCTCTCTCTCTCTCTCTCTCTCTCTCTCTCCCTCCCTCTTTCTCTCTCTCTCTCTCTCTCTCTCTCTCTCTCTCTCTCTCTCTCTCTCTCTCTCTCTCTCTCTCTCTCTCTCTCTCTCAATCTTATGTTGATAATCTACAGGATTGTTTGAATATGCACAATATGAATTAATTGGTTTACGATGTAAATCTTGATGTAGACAAAACTGCTAGGAAAATTACTGATGTACTCGTGAATGCGGCAGATTTTCTCAAAAGAACGTTCAGGGGGAACAGCAGAACGGAAATACCGATGGTTTGACAGGGAATGTAAGTTTAGCAAGAAAATTTCTATAAAAAAAACTTCGCAAGTTCATGAGCAGCCATGTAAAGGAAGACAGGATAGTTTATATAGACAGTAGGAAAGCGTATAAGCAGCTGTTACGGCGAAAGAAAAATGAATATAGACGGAGAACCTCTGAAACATTAATATCTCATGTTAGCGATACACAGCAGTTTTGGAGACAAATAAAAGCTCTCAGTAGCGGTCACAGAACCCCCACTAATATAACTCCTGAAGTTTGGGTAAGGCATTTTCAGAAAATAAGTGTGGCTGCAGTTTCTGAGTCGGAATTGGGGAATTATATTTGGATGACAGAGGGTAGAGGCTCAGATAGCTTTGATGTTGAAAAAAATAATGATGCCACTCACCACATCAGGGGAGGTAAGGCGCCAAGCACAGATTGCAGCAATGGGCAGAAGCAAATGACATTATCGGGGAAGAACAAACGGGCTTTAGAAGAAGGTATTCTACTATTGCTAAAGTGTTTGTGTTACACAGTGTGGTACAGATGTATTTATTTCGTCATAAAAAACTGTATGTTGCATTTGTTGATTTCACTAAAGCGTTTGACATCGTTGATCGCCAGACTTTGAGAAAGGTTCTTGTTCAACTTGGTATGACTGGTAAGATGGGGAGGATGTTGTAATCAATATACGAACGTGTGAAATGTTGCGTTAAGTGTGACGGAATGACTTGTGACTTCTTTTACTGTCCTGGCGGCTTGAAACAGGGCTGCAAATTGAGTCCGTTACTATTTTCCTTGCTGATGACGTCACTAACTAAAGAAATAAAAGAAAAGGGTAAGCATGGGGTCCAATTGGTTGCCAATGGTGAAGAAATATTTGTACTTTTGTTTGCGGACGATGTGGTACTGCTTTCGGATACGGTTCCAGGATTGCAGAATCAAATACGTAACCTCGAGGCTGCTGCCGAGAGGCTGGGTTTGAGTGTGAATGCACAGAAGACCAAGGTGATGTCATTCCGCTTGGGGGGTCACATGGCAGGACATGAGAAATGGTACTTGAGAGGACAAAAACTTGAAGTAGTATCTTCATATAAATACCTCGGGGTGACATTGTCGACAAAGGTCTGTACAAACTCAATACTAGCTGATTTGGCATTTCGAGGGAGAGTTGCGGTCTTGAAGATCATAAAGACATTACGACAACTGGTACATGTGGCACCCCAAGTACTAAACAAAATCGTCGATGTACAGGTTCAGCCTAGTCTATTGCATGGATCAGAGATATGGGGAGTCGATGATTGCGAAATAGTAGAAACTGTCCATCTGTTAGCATTAAAGCAATATTTAAATGTAAGTTCTAGAACTCCCAATGCTCTGGTTTACGGGGAAACAGGAAGATATATCCTTTGTATATCAATGCGTTACCGAGGTCTGTCAAATATTGGTTTAGAATACTCAAAATGTAAAATAATAGGACCCCACGTATTGTGTTCATGTCTATGTTGAATAACTTGGAAAGCAATAACTGGGCCTCCAAGATCAAATGTATCTTTACTAAATATGGATTATCAGATGTTTGGACATCACAGACAGCAGCCAACGAACGTGTAGTTTGGAAAACGCTTAGAGGAAGACTCATTGAAGAATTTACACAGCATTGATGGCTTAAGTTAGGTAAGAGTCCAAGATATACCGTATACAAAGAATTTAAGCTTGTCTTTGAAGCAGAAATATACTTGTTAGAGCTGGACAAAAAATAATAGAGACTGCATGCTCAGATTCAAATTGGGAATAAGTGAGCTGTCCATTCATAGGAATAGGTATAGCAAAGACCATTCTGAAACTTTGTGTTCCAATTGTAAGGGAAAAGAGGAAGACGAAAGGCACTTTCTCTTACTTTGTCCAGCGTTGTATGATTTACGAATCAGATACCTTATACCATATGTCAGGCTGGCACCATCACCAACATGCGCATGTGGTCTGGAAGACCAAACAGCAGAACACATACTCCAGAGTTGTCCCTTACTTGAAAAGAAAGGAGGGAAGTGTGGCCATCAACAACTCCCCTGCAAACCAAACTATATGGCAGCCGAGATGAGTTGGACAAAACGACGACGTTCATTGCACATACCGCGACCGTATAGCCGCTGCGAACGAGAAGAAGAAGAAGAAGAATGTCAGAGAAGAAAGTGATAATCTATTCGTACAACTTCTCCGTGATAGCGATACAAATATGATAAGAGGGGTCGCCACTTACCTTTACCATGCGTTAAAGAGAAGAAGGGAGGCAACGTTACAAGATATGCAAAATGTCTTCTTCCTCGATTAAGCAGATATCGTAACAGAAGTGCAACGCAGCGCACCCAGCGTGTACTGTACATTACAAATAATCACGGAGGTACAAAATATAGAGCGATTGTACCTTCTACGAGTACATTGTAAAACTGAAGTGTGTACATTTACTTGTGATGGGCCGCATGCCTAGACAATAAACTTGTTCTCTCTCTCTCTCTCTCTCTCTCTCTCTCTCTCTCTCTCTCTCTCTCTCTCTCTCTCTCTCTCATCTATCTATCTATCTATCTATCTATCTATCTATCTATCTATCTATCTATCTATCTATCTATCTATCTATCTATCTATCTATCTATCTATCTATCTATCTATCTATCTATCTATCTATCTATCTATCTATCTATCTATCTATCTATCTATCTATCTATCTATCTATCTATCTATCTATCTATCTATCTATCTATCTATCTATCTATCTATCTATCTATCTATCTATCTATCTATCTATCTATCTATCTATCTATCTATCTATCTATCTATCTATCTATCTATCTA
>JAWQFJ010024428.1:7500-10000 GCA_034096865.1 Theodoxus fluviatilis | reverse complement strand
TCGTGGGGACACTACTTTCTTCACCTGCAGTGTCTATGGCGGGGTCACTGCTCCTGCGTAGTGCGCCTCATCCCAGGTGCACCCTTATCTACTTTCTTGGTAAGGCCTCAGATCTGCAGTGCTCGAACAGAATCATGGCGTCCTACGTTCTCTTGCTCGCTGCCTGCGGTGTAAGTATCTGTTGTACATATGTGGTAGGTTTCTCTGTCACCACAGATTGTTTGGTGAAATTATCATAAGGAAATGATTTGAATATTACGATACATCTTCATGTGTGACCGAAACCCGTAGCAGTTCGTTTACCTGTTCATTTCCAACCAATATTTGAATAACAAGTGGCACATTATGTAACTTTCATATACTGTATGGCTTTGGACTATTGAATTTATTTATGAGGATTAAATACAGCCGTTGCTGTGTCCAATGTAAACATACAGAATAGTCAATGCCTTCAGTATTTAAAACAGAGAGGGAAATAAAACGAAAAAGATGCCAAAGCCCACTTAAACAACAAAGTGCGAGATCTAACTCTGCAGGGAAAAAATGTCATGGGAAGGAGTTCTACAGATAGTTTTGTTGAAGTTGTCGTTTCGAGTTATATGTTTATGGATTCATACACTAAAAATGAGCAACTTCCTGAACTAGCATGATCATTAAAAGGCTGAGTGGTACATGGTGGAGTAAATGATGACGGATGAGAGATAATGGCACAGGCAGAAATGTGTGTGTGTGTGTGCGTGCATGTGTGCGTGCATGCGTGCGTGCGTGTGTGCGTACGCGTTTGTTTGTGTGCGTGCATGCGTGCGTGCGTAGCTACAATGTCAATGACGTCATTGAATGACTTGGTGACGTCATCTGCTTGCAGGTGGCCCTGGCTTTGGGTGAAATCACTGATCCCGGTGCCCACCAAGTGAACCTCAACAACCTTAACTTTATCCTGGACGATCAACGTGTAAGTGACTGACCTTCGCCCTTGCTTGCTGCACTCTCATGACCTTGAGTCCATACACTGAATCGACTTTTCAATTCTGCATCAGTAAACACGATTGGAAATCTTCCTGTATGATTCACATAGTACTCGTGTCTCGATAAAGAGCTGATCTGTGCTTGTGTGTTCTGTTCTGGATAAAACAATTATTTCATTAATGTTGTACGTGTATAGAGATGCTTTTCTTTCAGGTTAAGATCTGTTTGATTTTAAATGCTTGCTTTAATCAGTCCGGCCGGCACAGTAGTAGCCTACTACACGGTGACGGATGTTAATGGTTTCCCTTAGTGGACATCACTTGGTATGCAGTTGTTTAACTATGCGTATCACTTGGTACACAAACCAAGGGGAATTAACTCTGGCGGAAAAAAACACATCGCTCGCAACTTTTTTGAAGCGTGCATGGCCACGTTGACAATGTTTTGCTCCTTTATTTCGGTGGATTTGAAATCATGAATAATCTAGGTGGTGGGATGAGGGGTGGGGGTGGGGGTTGGGGTTGGTGGGTGGTGGTGGTGGGGAAAACAAAAACATGACGACCCTGAACAATGTACCGTATTATTAGAATCACGCCGATAATGGCTGCCGTTTTCCTGACGCGATATTTGTGACCGGATTTCAGCCATCTTGTGGAAAGTTTGTTGAATCTAGCCTTCGCGCTCCAGAGTGAGAGACGACGAACAGCGATGTGCACCAATTGCAAGGGAAATTCCATAACTAATCTGAGTGTACAACTCTGCTTTTTTAATAAATAAGTTTGCTAGATTGCATTAAGTCTGCTTTGATTTCAACACTTTAAAGTGATAGCAAAACTTGTATGTTTTCTCTATCGTTTCGCAAAGGTTCGTGGATTTATATCAAGTGCATCGTGAATAACATTACTTCGAAGTTGTCATATAGTTGTCATATAGTTTGCTATGGGATCGATTACGTTGTGTTTTTTTGCGAGTCGCATTCGTGCAGAGTGTGAAACTTTCTGGGAAGCGGGAGTTAAAGTGTTTCGGCCCTGACTTCCTGACACTCGTGCAGCTGTTATCCCGTTTTGATTAAAACAACGTATAATTCAGATATAAGCGTGCACGTAGAGTCTACTTTTTAAACGTTTTGTGGATGTCAGTCAGGTGCGGAGTGAGCAATTTTACTTCGAGGCTGACACAGTGATATTAGTGAATGGCTTGCAATGTACGCTTAGTGGTGGGCGTTAATGTCCGCCACGCACAAAGTGATGACGTCACGTGAAACCACTCCATACTCTACCGTGCGAAAATGCACAGCCTTGTTTCCTTTCAATGCAGTTTTGATGTGCGTCTGGCTTTCCCCCTCACAACTTGAAACCAATTTATTCGCCGTTCTTCATGTTTGCCTCTTGCCACTCTTTTTCATATGTGTGCGCGCGCGCGTGTGTATGTATGTGTGTGTGTGTGCGTGTGTGTGTGTGTGTGTGTGTGTGTGTGTGTGTGTGTGTGAGAGAGAGAGAGAGAGAGAGAGAGAGAGAGAGAGAGAGAGAGAGAG
>JAWQFJ010024428.1:0-5000 GCA_034096865.1 Theodoxus fluviatilis | reverse complement strand
GGAAAGAACAAGGTGCAGAATGAAAGAAAGAGAGCCAGAGAGAGAGAGAGAGAGAGAGAGAGAGAGAGAGAGAGAGAGAGAGAGAGGGGGGGGAGAGAGAGAGAGAGAGAGAGAGAGAGAGAGAGAGAGAGAGAGAGAGAGAGAGAGAGAGAGAGAGAGAGAGAGAGAGAGAGAGAGAGAGAGAGAGAGAGAGAGACTTCAGACTTCAGACTTCACTTTATTTCGGCCGACGACCCATCTAAAGAATAAAAGTTACATGAGTAATGGTTCAATAAACACGTATTAAAAGGGTAGCAATATGCATTCGTAGGCTGACACCTGCAATACAAGCGATTATACTGCATATCGAACAGGGACAAAATTGTTAAGGTTTTTGTTTTTGTTTGTGCTATATTGAATTAGTGTTTGTATACACATTATCTATCCGGGTAATATCTATACAAATGTATGTACACAACTTTCAGGCAATGTTATATACAGACATGAAGCAGAAATTTAGTATTACATATTTGCCAAGTCTAAAATTTCCTCAAACTTTTGGCTTCGTAGTTTGAGAGCATAAAATATATACATTGCAACAGCTCTCGTTTTTGTGGTATCATTACTTTTGAGAAGAGTTTCCAGCTTTATATATGTACTCCCATTTGTGTTTTTTATATATATTTCTTTCGAAGATCATTGTAGTTATTGCAATGGAACATGAAATGTTCTTCATTTTCTACTTCATTATTACATAATGGACAAAGGTTATTAAAATTATCATCTGCCCGATATCGCTTATTTATTTTTAAGTCACACAGTCCTAATCTGAATCTAATGAAGACATCTCTGAACTTTTTGACAGTGAAATCATTCAAATAACCTTCACATTCTAGTCTACTTTTGTATTTCCTGTACACCAGGAATCGTTCACTACTGTTCAACGTGGAAAACCAATCCTGGTAGAAGCAATCTCTTAGTCTTTGTCGAAAAGTTTTCAGAAAGACCTTCTCACTTGCAGTGCCACCATTTACCCAAATATATGCAAAGCCAGTTTTCGACAGAAGCTCCTTCACATGATTTGACCATTTTTGTCTGCATGTTGCAGAAGTCATCATGAGATATGCTTGCTTTGGTAGCCTGTCTACTGGCATCTTGCATAATCTTAACTAGTATTTTACAGTTCTAATGGCAGCATGTATAAATAAAGAGTGTCTCCCTGTCTCTCCATATACCATAGTGTTTGGAGATCTTGCGTCTACATTCAGGAATCGCTTACAGGCAAACATGTGTGCTTTTTCTACACTATCATGGCTCTTGAACCCCCAGAGTTCTGAACCGTAAAGTAAGGACGGTAGTATCTGAGCATCGAATAGTTTAAAGAATACATATGTGTTCAGGCTACCAATACGCCACATAGTTTGCAATAGGTGTATAGTTTTCTTCTTAGATTTGACAGCCTGTCTTTCGAGAGCTGTATTAATGGACAGTCTTGTGGTGAAGACAAATTCCAAATATTTGTAAGAATTAACAACCTTCAGTGGTCTACTGCTGAGCCTCCACCTTTCACCTTTTGCCAGATGACCTCCTCCCCGAAAAACCATTACCTTGGTTTCGTCTATGTTAATTGTTAAGCCAAGTGCTCTGGACACCTCCTGTAGATTGTCAATTTGGCACTGTAGTCCGGATGGAGTGGTTGACAAGAGCACTATGTCATCAGCAAACAGAAGGGAGTAGATCTCTGGCCCACCAGGTAACATCTGCATCTCATGCTTTCCGTGTTCGCGTACATAATCAGCCACTTTCGAAATGTTCGGTGAAAATATTGTCGCGCTCTCAGTTGCACCTTGCTTTACGCCGACTGGACATTTGAATAACTCTGATAACATCGAGCCCCACCTGACACATGCCTGGACGTTTGCATACATGGCTTTGATCATGTTAATGAATTTCGTCGATACTCCAACTTTCTCAAGAATCTGCCAAAGTAGCGTATGATTTACAGAGTCAAATGCTTTTCTGTAGTCAACAAAAACAGAATAAAGCTTTCCTCTCCCACCACCATAAACATGTTTGACCGCTATGGAATAAAGTGTAACAATGTGATCTATTGTTGAGTGGTCCCATCGGAATCTCGCTTGTTCTGTACCAAATGTATTGTTCCCTTCTGCCCATTTCTGGAGACGCCTGGTTAAATTTGAGGAAAATACTTTACTCATTGTACAAATATACCTCTGTAGTTTTGGGGGTTTAGATTATCCCCTGCTTTGCAGATAGGTATCAACATGGCTTGGGTCCAGCTTTTGGGAAAATACTGTTTCTCATACATTGAACGGAATAGTTTAAAGAGTTAGGGTAGCATTTGACTGCAAGCTATTTTGAGGTAGCCTCCAGGTGTTTCATCTAACCCTGGTGCCTTTTTGGTACTGAGATTTCTTATTCCAAGAGAAACATCTTCTCTTGTAATTTTGGCATCAAGCTCCTCAATGACTACTTTTTTATTTTGTGTTATATCAGGGGAAGTCACCATAGTAGGTTCTGTTACTTGTTGAAATAGGTTTTGGAAGTAGTTCCTCCACGTTTGTAGTGCAATTGCAGGCTGCGGCTCTCTCTTGAAGGTAAGCTGGTGAATTGTTAACCAGAACGAATGAGAGTTGTTTTTGTTTTGATTAGCGACTGATTTGTTCTTAATTGAAATTCTTTTTTCTTTTCTCTAATGGTCTCTTTGTATTCATTTCTGAGTTGAATATACCCATCTCTGTCCATTTTAATCATTGTATTTCTGTACATGTATAGAGCTCTTTTGGCTGCCATTTTTGCTTCTTTGCAGTCTGTGTCATATCATTTGGCACCAGGCTGAATATTAGAGGAATTTGATTTTTATGGTGCGCCGCATGCATTCTGCCTTTGATACCATTTCTTGTGTAGCAACTTGCACAGCTAATTCTATATCGGTATCTATGGTATTACAAGCTGTTTTTATCTTGAGCTGAAATTCTGGTGTATTTAGTTCGCTTATGAACTCTTGAACTTTGTCCTCATCCCAAATGATTCTGGTTGTTGTTTCTGGATAGACATGTTTAGATCTATTTTGCTTTGTACCTAACATAATTTCTATAGGCATATGATCGGAGATAATTTGGCTGCCTACTTTAAAAGAAACCTCGTGGTGAAATCTGTCTAGACATACCAGGCAGTAATCAATAACGCTTTTCCCATGCTGTGACAGATAGGTAAACTTTTCCTCTTTGTCACTCGTTACGGTTCCACTTAAAATAAACAGATTAAAACTTGTACACAGATTAATAAGGATTTCATCGAATTTGTTTTTTGTTTTAGTTTGGGAGCGTCGGTATAAGCTTTTATGGATACTTTGGTTAAGATGCATATTTACTCCTAAAACAGTATCCGTTTCATCATCTTCACCATCATCTCTATTTACATTCCAGTTTCCTGTCCTGGCATTGAGGTCACCACAAATTAATATGTCAGCATATGGATGCATTTCTTGTATACGTAAAAGTTCATCTTCCAACACTATGATATTGCACTTTATGCTTTTCCTATGTAATAGGGAGAGTCTATTGGGGGTATGTACATGCAGAACAAGATAAGATCTTTTTGTCCATAGTTTAGAAATCTAAGTATTGCCAAATTATCCATTTCACTTTGGATTTGTGAAACTATGTGACTTGTGTTATTTTTCACTGCTACCAGTATGCCTCCAGACCTTCTACCATGATGTGATAATTTCTTAGCTGGGACATGAAAAACTAGATGCCGATTAAAGTGGGCGGAAAAATCAAACTTATCTGGAGGAAATGTCTCTATCAGACAGCATACATCAAAAGGTAAAATATATTGCAGGAATTCTGGCTCACTCAGTCTGGAGACGAAACCTTATATGTTCCAGCACACAATGCGAAAGTGTTTAAAAACACTTCCAGATACAGATCTGGTTGTCTCACCTACTTCTTGGTCTATGTCAATACTTGGACAGGTCGTCGGCTTTGTTGTCAGGTGGAAGAGGGGGGAGCACCGGTTACTGCAGCACGAGAAGTGTGTCGTCTTCGATTTGTGTGGCGTAGCCTGCCACGCCAAAGTTCTTTTGTCTGTGATGGAGAGGACTTCTTCCTCCGATTCTCGTCCTTTCCTGCTTCAGAGTCTTCAAGGACAAAGGTCTCGACTTCACGGGAACAACTCCCTGATCTCTCATCAGTGCTTCTTTGTACTGTCACAGAGTTGTTTTCAAGTTGTTGCTCATTGGCTAGGTCGTTGCGTGTATCCACTATGTCTGTCTGGTCTAAATTTACTTCTTTTTCTGTTCCAGTCAGCCAGTCGAGGATGGAATGTTGCACTTTGTCTCTGCCTTTTCTCTTGTCTGTTTTATCCTGGCTAGGGCACGCACTCTGACTGTTGCTTATGGAAGATGGGTTATCAGGATTGCTTGATCTGGAATTCTCTTCCTTGTTTGTTACAGACTGTGTTGTCGTTGGCGCTTTTGAGATGTCATGTAACAGTTCACGGTTCCCTCTGTGGTTATTGTCATCATACAAAGTTTTGGAGTGTTGATATTTTCATTGAGTTGTGGTATGGGATCGAGATTCTTCGGTTTCATTGTATTCCCTTTGATTTGGGCCATTACATTGAGATGGAGTCTCTGATTGGTGATTAGAACGATCCTGTCTGTTTGCTTGACTGTCACTGTTTCTGCAAAGTTCATCATTCGTCATGATAGTAATTAGGTTTCCGTTTGTTCTCGGATGTTTCTTCTTTACGTAATATTTGGAAGTGTAATCATAGTGTCGATTTGTATCAGTTGATCTTGGAATGTAATAATCTGTTCTGTTTTCTTGATTTTGATTTATTCTATGATTTCTTCGTTCTGTATTGTTCTTGTAGGCTGCGTCATGAGTTTGTTGGCGTTGTTCATGGTAATACTGGGCGATTCCTTGGTGGTATTGCTCAGTTGATTTCACTGAAGCCACGTGACTCCTCGACACAACATCTCCAGATATTCG
>JAWQFJ010024427.1:45000-58088 GCA_034096865.1 Theodoxus fluviatilis | reverse complement strand
GCATCTGTGTGGCAGTGAATATATGTTGAAGGAGACGTAATCTAAGCTTGCATCGGGGAATCGGAAATTTTCCAGTATGAAGCGGGCTGTTATGCAGAAAACAGCTGCTCTCCCATTTGACAAAGTTGTTCAGGGGACTTTGATTATTTGTCGTCCTGGTGACGCTTGTGGGTTATATTTTGAAAATTATTCGAGAGAGACTCATCTTCTCCCCCCTCAGATGACCCCCTTTCGTTTCACGTTAGTCGCAAAGCTGTGAATTTTTGGTAATATATTTATGTAACTCTCTCGACAGTAGTTCATGTACAACCACTTTTCTGTGGGTTCCATGCATTGAAATCAGCGACAACATAATTGTAGACATTGGAATGTTAAATAATCGATCGTTTCATTCAATTCCCTATACCTCAACATAATAATTCTACCAGTGATCCACTTTAGCACAATATAAAATTAGGCAAAATCACTGTCATACCCTGGCTTCATAATGTTGATTCATAGTAATTTTCCCCGCTTGTGGAATATGAATTGAATCGTCGTCTTCGCTACTCGGGTTGATAAGCATTTCACCCTACATTCGTAGGATTTGTGTCAGTTGCATCTAGACTGGAAGTCAATTGGCGTCTTTCGTGGTGGCTTTTGGATTTCTTTCATCAAATCATCGCCATTTTGACTTTTGCTGGCGTTTGCCGTACACACGGTGTTTGCACAGATTGCGTAGCATATGCTGTTGAATATCTCACATTGATAAAGTAGTATATTAGTACCGGGTACACCATGCGAAAGCATGAGTGTTCATGATGCGGAATCTGCCACTGGGTATTTAGTTAAATGAATAGATGCGCACAAGCCCAGGCACTGAGTTGGAGCTGCGGCAGTATGCACGCTCCTCATCTTTCTTGGAAACTTTGGTAAAATTTGGAACCGTTGTACTTTCAACCCGTACTGGGCCGCTTGAGGTTTTGCATCAATGTTTATCATGAAGCCGAAAAGAAGCTGAATAGCTGGGGATTTTTCTATCTGATTTTGGTAGTAGTTTCTTTTCTTTGCGTCTGACGTGCTTACGATGGACATTTGAAACAGAATCTAGCTCTGGGTACTTCTTTTGATGTCGCGTCCTCTTTGAATCCTACTGCACAGCTAGCGTGCGTATTGAGCCTAAAGAAAAGAATATAATTAGACGCTTCCTCTTCGAGCAGGAACCCTTGGCTGTAGAGTTTTGTAGAAGACAGGATGAAATGTACACCATTTGACTGTCGCACCGGCATCAGGCTGTACCTGAGCAGCTCTCCTGTAGTGTATTTTATTACACAGAAGCTAATGGTTCCAACTATGTCCGTAAGTATTGTTGCCTGCCTATGTATCCCAGAAAGCAAAATATCACAGAGGTCATGATCAGTTGTTTTTTTTCAATTTGAAGACCCCAGAGAGAGACAAAAACCACACCTCATTTTCGATAGCGACTCGGCAAAAGCTGAACGTTCTGAACAATCTTTCCAGGCAGGGAGGGCGTCCCGAGATCAGACGAGAGAACGGCGAAGTCAGTGCTCTGTGACCCGGGCTCTGCGAACTGACTTGTGGGGGACGTGACACAGGGACAAGGGTTTTGCACAGGCCTCCAAGAATGGAGCTAGGTAGGCGACTAGTGAGTGATTAGAACGTCATACTTCGATTCCCATGAATAGCCAAGTGGCTGGCGAACTTTCATAATTTTGTCGCACAAAATCGGGATTCTATGTCATGGGAATCTGTTTGTTTTTTTGTAGTTGATTTAGTTGTAATTCATAGCTTCAGAAAAACCGAAAAAGATTAACTATTGCTTTTGGCAGATATCACAGGTGGTGGTGTTTGAGTAGTTTTGAAACATACGACAAAGCAAGTTCCAGCGGTTCTTTTACTTGATCCTGACTTTGAATTTTCAAAACAACAAGCACTACCAGGGTGGTTCTAACAGTTTTTGTTGAACTACAGTTCACAATACTGTCTCTGTAAAGAGGCCGCCCTCAATTCGAATTATTGTGATAACTCTCTAAGAATACAACTATCCTGCCATACGATCTGCATTTTTGCTTAGTTTTGTTTTGTTTCGTTTGTGGGTTTTTTTTTCCAAAGGTTCATCATCCTCTTTGGTTTATGCTATTGCAAGTGAATGAAGTGGATGTTGCTATAATTGTGCGGTCTCTACTCTGATGAACAAGCAAGATGCTATCTGTGGAGCAAAGCAGAAGTTTACGCTGACCCGGAAGTTGTGGATCTGCGGGAGAACGCATGCGACATCAGGGGATCACTCCAGAGGTCAAGGTCATGCAGGAGACGAAGGTCATTCCTTGAGCATGCAGCACAGGGGTGTACGACCCTGTGTTTCAATGCAGTCTGCTGCATCTACAGCGAGTCTCCACAGGCCAAGCCATAGTGCACACACAGGTCAAGCCATAGTGCACACACAGGTCACAGCCAAAAGCTTCACTCAGGAAAACAACGAGAATCTACCCACACCCAGCATGCTTTCAAGACACAAGGCCAGTGTGCGAGAATGCTAGTTTATTGAAGACAACGCAAGACGGTACGTCTCTTAACATACAAGACACGCGTAGCAAGAAAAATGTACATTCCTTTAAAAGTTATTGAGACATTTGCGAGACCACAATCAACGACATCCTATGATTTGTCTACATTTGGAGACCATGTACTTGATGCGAATTATGACGACTAGGATATTATGATAATCATTCAGACAGTTACATGAATGAAACTTGAGTTTTATCAGCAAATCATTTACATGAATGAGACTTGAGTTTGCCAACTAACGCACTCGTCCGAGTTAGGTTAAACAATTCACAATAAAGAACATTGAGACAAGTCACGACTCGATATACATGTACAAACAAATGCACTTCAGTCGCGTGCATCGTGCAGAACTGAAGCTTGCACGACTACGGGGTTCGCTAGAAGCTTTGGATCATATAGCCTTTGCGACACCTGGAAGCGTGTGGCTGTTTCCATGGGAACCGCTGGTGGTCACGGGTTTCCGTCTCTACTGCGCCTGCGCGAGGTTTACTTCCTCCAGCCCCAGAGCTTGCGGAGCTGGGTTTGAGACGAAAATGATGTTGTAAGAGTTTTCCCAAGATGGATTCCATGTGTCACCATGATTTTCAATGGCCCGTCCCTCGTGTGACGTGTTAGTTAGTGATCCCGTACTCCACCGTTTGCCCAAGCAGGAATACGCAATATGGAAAACCACTGCCAATGGCGCGCTTGTCTACAGGATGGGTTCGTATCGACTACTGCTGGATGGTACTGACGACAAAAGGCAATATGGACTACAATGTTTCCCAACACCCCGGGTTAGTCAGAGAGAGAGAGAAGTCAATATTTCTAGACATGCCAAGATGGGTGCTGTGACAAAACATGCTTGCTAACGATAACAACACACAGCAGTATTAAATGCAATGCTCTAGCAAAATCATGACAGCAAGAACAAACATCATAGCTTGCAAAACTATATCGTTTCAGCCCGATTGAACTAAAAAAGACTAGACTCTGTCAGAGTGAATTGTTTAAACGTGCATCTTAGAGTGTTTCAATTCGTCTGGAGAAGTGAGCTTTTAAATTCAGGTAGCGTGGAGAGCAATACAGTTTCACAACTACATTTTCTTATCAGTGTAAATGTCAGTGCCCAAAAAGGTTGAAATATATTGATCAATTGTTTGATTTTTTAAAAGTAACAACGGATACATGGTTTCTGGTTTGATTTGTGTGTTTGCGAGCGGACGTTCGTGTGCACACGTGAGTGTTAGCACGCTCATGCATATATTTTGCCTGCACGCGCTCGTTGCTGTGTATGAGTACATTTGTCTCTATATGTGTAAGAATATGGGTTTATACGTCACTTGTGTAAATGTTTGAGTCTCCATGAATGTAGTTGTGTAAGCAGATGATAGGATATTTTGAAATGATAACATGCACCCTCGTTTGTGTAGTTATTCATGCACATGAGTGTGCGCTGTGTGCACGTGTTCGTGTGGAAGCGTGAGTGGTATACATGTATGTGTGCATGTGTATGAATGTATATGTGTTTGTGTTTGCATGTGTGTGTGTGTGTGTGTGTGTTTGCATGTTTGTGCGTGTGTGTTTTTTTGGGTGTGTTTGTATGTATGTGCTTGCGTGTGTGCGTGCGTGCGTGTGCCCATGTGCATGGGAATAGATGAATGCGACTCAATGACGATATGGTACGAGAACGTTTCCACAAGTTGTCGGAAAGGTGTTTGTGCACGTTTATGCCTGTCCACCTTAGATACCCATTGTCACTCAGTACATGAGTACCACGATGTTGTCTATATTGCATTTGTGTCAACTAAATCATTGTACATTAGACGGGAAGAATGACCACTAAAAGCACTTCATCATAGAATCGAATTTTCTTCGCGTGCAATGTGTATACACTTCACGGTCATGGAAACCGAAACTGTCTCCCCCTGTGTTTGTATGTGTCACTACTACAATGAGGGTTTTTAATTTTCTAATGCCTGTCGCAGACTTCAAATGGAACGTTTGCAATGATGCGGTCGCCTCTTAGTAGACTTCGTGAAACAGCAGGTAAGACTATTCCTGTATTTACTCTAAGAATTCACATCTGTTCTCATCTCTGATACTTACACAAGTATATACTATCTACAGGGCTGGCTACAATCGGCAAATCAATGTCACTGAGAGCTCTATGCTGAAGTGTACAACACACTCAAGCTGAACAGGGCTGGATTCATGTCATGCCAAGAGCAGCGAAGCGGAAGTGAGCAAGGGGAGAGAACTGCGGTCCTACCTGCTGGAGGAAGTAGTTGGAGGAGAAGTCATCGAACTGGTCTTGGCTTTTGTCTACGGCGGGGGCACCGGCCGTGTTGTCCTCACCCTCGTAGTCACCCGGCTTGGGGTAGATGTCCATCTGCAGGCGGGAAAGTCATGCCGAGGGTAAGACAAAATGCAGACGCCAGGTTGGAAGGATGGAGCTGTATGGCCCATCAGCCTATGTAGGCTATGTAAGGCCATTGATCACGAAAATTATTAGAGATGGTTAGAATTCTAGCAAGTCGAGTCACAATTTCTCTATAAAGTCACCTCCTACGAAACGCGTAAGGTGATGCGGTGTCGACAAAGGCAGACGCCAGGACATCCAATTGCGGATTAGGGTCGTACATAAATTTATGTGACGCGCCAAGCAAAAGCAATGCTCAGAAACGTTACATTGTCTTTTCAATAAAAATTTTCCCTCCAAATATCGAGTACATAGTACAATAAGACAGCAATGATAGGTTGGACGGAAACTTTCAGCCGATGCTGCAATTTCTGCATCTACGTTTCATCAGCAGCTACCTTGTTATTAATCAAAACTATCTCGCCTCGATCTCTGCCCATATTTCTTTGAAGCGTCAAATAGCAACAGGAAAAAAAGGACGGGAGGATAAAGATAAATAAGATTTGAAGAATCGAAAAACAAAATTGCCCGCAGTTGCACTCTACCCATGTAGAATAGAGAGTAACGGAAATCTTGAAATACTTTGTTTGTTTGTGGTGAAACGGTTGTGATCAGGGAAACAAAAAGCAATAAAAGGATGACCCTGTGTGAAATCCGTCAGGATATTTAAGACGCTTTAACTGGCCATGACTTTGTTCATCACCGAGAACATGACACAACCCAAGCGAATCAAAAGTTTAATGCATGACCTTTGTGAAAGGAATAAGTAATAATGCATCCCCAAACGTTCTTTCTGGGAGACTTTGATAGGTCGTGGCTTCGATTACTGTCAAGAACACGAAAAAGAGGAGGAAGGCGTGGATACTCACATGCTCTCCCATCTCATCGACGGGTCCAGCATTGCAGTGGTCGGACTTGCAGAAGCACCAGACCTCCTTGCCTGACCACTCGGACTCCTGCACCTTGCAGCCCTCGTAGCTGGCGTCCAGCTCGCCCTCCTCCAGCCAGTCCCCGCAGCCACGAGAGATGACTGCACGCACAGACCGGACAGAGGTGAGATGCAGTCGTGGCAACGTGAGAGGTCAACAATGCGTTCTGGACTCCTGACTATCAAGCCAAAACTCGCAGTTCGAATCTCGTCACAGATCGATACCTGGCTTACGCTTTTCAGTGCCAATGTCTCAAATCTTTTGGTTGACATTTTTTGCAGTTTTTCGCACAGCATGAATACAAAACACAGGTAAACAGCGCAGCTTTGGTTCTGATCTTTAGTTTTTCCATAATTGATAATAAACAGAACAGGCTATTCATTGTCTTGTCACTGCTATGCAATTCGAAACAGAATCATCAAGCACGGAAAAAATTAATCCATCAATATCAACACTATTTTTCTATACTATAAAGAAATTGGTAGATGTACTTTTAGGCTGACCAAAGAACTTTTTTTTCTCATCCGTTCCTGACAAATTTGCTTTGAAAATGTTAAAACAGGTTGTTGGTGATGCACATGGTAACATGTTAGAAGAATTAATTAGAAACCATGTTTGTCAATGCGAACACGTGAGTGCGTGTGCACATGCATGCACGACGGTGCTCACCTGCCGGTGATCTACAGGGCATGTCATGACGGTGGCTCTGACAGTGACGACTGCGGCGAAAGTGTACGGTAGTGGTGCCGTGTGGGTAGGCGCGTGCGTGCGTGCGTGCGTCCTTTCGAAAATTATCCGTGTTCCTCTGCGCGCCTGTGAGTGTGTGCGTGGTCGTGTGCATGCCTGCGTGTGCTGTGCGAGGAGGATACCTACCTCCCTGCTTGTCCCTCTTGGTGAAGCACGTCTTGGTCTGCTTGCACTCCACGGAGGCCACGGCGTCAGGGAAGGGGACCTGCACGTGCTCGCGGCAGTAGGGGTTCCAGCTGGTGCAGTCGTGGCAGTTGATGGCTGCAACCACACCACGAATGAGCTATGCATCGTGAAGACCACATTGCAAGAGGCAAATGACAATGAATGATGGGGAGCAGACAGCGTGAATGGTGAAAGGCAATGTGAAGACTTGATCACGGCAGGTCGTGAAGCCGTGAGGATTGCGGTTCCAAGCAGACTGAGAGAACGTCCCTTTGTCACAAGATCAGCCATTGTAGATGAAGGGGGGAAAAGTGCTATTATTTGCACAGGATGACTGGCACTGTAGATTCCCGTAAACGCACAAATGGGAGTTACTCGTATTGGGTATTGCCTAGACAGGGCCGAGATAAGAATGACCTAATTCAGAACTTGTTGTAGATATCCTTTTCCTCTGAACTACTGTTTTAGAGTCGATATTTTTCCCGAACCAAATTCTATGTTTTTATTTTTCCTATTCCGTCTTTCATCATTCACACCCATTTAGTTAGAAGGAGCAAACTTGGGTGGAAATGGACAATTCAAGGATTGGATCGTCACAGTCGTTCGGAGCCCTGACATAAACGGTGAAATTTTTTAAGAGTCCTTTCATTGATACGCGGTCACGTAGCATGAACACAGGCATTCATTGGGTGATGTGATTCTTCGCTGGTCTAAACACCACAGGAATACTCTGACGCTTGCACGTAAATCTGACTTTAGCGATGGGGGAGACTTATTCTGTCGTAAACACGGATGACAGACTTGTATCTTTCTCTGTAGAGTTTTGGCTGTGTAATCTTTAATCTGATATACACGTTGGACGTTTACTGCACAAGAAGGCGATGTCCTTTCACCACAACAAGTTTCGTAGGAACTGCGCAAGCGGTAAGTGCGATCTTTCTCTGATGCCGCTCGAGGGCAACAAAGGTGGCCGTGCCCTTGCTCCGACACTTATCAGCTGGCAGCGAAGCGCTGGAAAGGTCGAGGCGTGTCACGTCGCTTTGTGAGTCTTGTGTTCCCCAATACTGAAGTCGACGTCATCGTGGAGGTGTGTGCAAAGTCAGGGACTCCGCCGTGATGCGAGTAGCGAGCTCTGGGCACGTTCTACAGATGGTAGTACAACACTGAACTCCGTGAAGATGACCTGACAGGAGGATTGCTGAGACTGGCAGTGTGAAGGTTCGTGTGAGAGGCTGTCCGTCTCCCACAAGGTAAACACTCAGTCCTCTCTACTCTATGCTCTGCCAACACGCGTACCATGACGCTTCTGTTCACGGACATCGTTGAGAGACGCCCGATACTAATTTCAACACACGGGTACTGCTTGGTCTTCTCTCCTTATGCTTTTAACATAAAGAATCTTATAGGATTTGGTGTGCGTTGTTTAATTTTTCTTTCGTCTATCTTTGCTCTAGCATGTAGATGCGTTTTGGTGGGCAAAACTATTGACAAGTTATAGTCCTTTAGGAGAGGGAGAGAGAGAGAGAGAGAGAGAGAGAGAGAGAGAGAGAGAGAGAGAGAGAGAGAGAGAGAGAGAGAGAGAGAGAGAGAGAGAGAGAGAGATTAGTCAGACAAAAGGGCAGCATACTATGCTTGCAAACATTTAGACAGGTTTGGAAAACGGGCGA
This sequence comes from Theodoxus fluviatilis, assembly GCA_034096865.1. Taxonomy (NCBI): domain Eukaryota; kingdom Metazoa; phylum Mollusca; class Gastropoda; order Cycloneritida; family Neritidae; genus Theodoxus; species Theodoxus fluviatilis. Next base: position 49,611 of record JAWQFJ010024427.1, on the reverse strand, counting down.
AAAATAGTTTGAAAACTTCTGTTTAGAGAATCTATAGAAACGAATATTTTCTATAGGACATTTCTCTTGGATGAGTGAGTGCCTTTGATTCTTTCTCAGTCAAACAAACAGGCGCCTCCGTGGTTTATTCCACAACAGCAGCGCACATCGTGCCCACTTCAGATGGAATCAGCCGAGAGTTTTTTCCCAAGGCAAGACTGAAGCTTTGTTTCCCCAAGTCATTCGCACGCCATGCCTGTCCTTGCCTGGAGTCAACACCAGCTGTCTGAGGCCTGCCCTGCTGTTGACAGAGGTCAACTAGGACACGACCCCCAGCAAGGGATCAAAATGGTCGGCAAACACGGCAGAGGTTGTCCCCATTTAATCAACGGAAAAAACAAACACCAAATTGATCCTCGAGAAACAGAAGATTACCGGAGATTCGATAAGGGATTAACGATGAATTGCTATTTACCTCTCAAGATCGTCATTGCGTTCTAACAATTCCATTGTGTAGGCATCAAAGAAAGTACATGTATAGATAAAGCACATTGTCTTTCTTGGTTTCAATGCTTTGCTGGATCATGCGTTGGCAAAATCTGCTCAGGAACAAAGACCTACCCGCGCCACATGAAAATATTCATGCGATTATTGCGATACTTTAAACTGCTGCGTACAAACGGTTCAATTTCTCAAATCGTCAGATTATACATTTGCTTACTTCAAATGATTTAAGATGTTAAAAAAAACAATCCAATGAATTTAAAGCGCACGTCTGTTGTTTTTCTATCGGCAAATTATCAGTGGCTTTTCTAAGAGCGAGTTGCACCAATGGACCTAGATACTAATCTGCGTGGATGACTGAGTCGGGAGAGGCTCGGGGATTTCAAAGGGAAGAGGGACTCCCTCTAATGCTTCATCAACTTCTGGCGCCAGGCTACCCGGGTCCATTTGGGTCCAAATCCAGACCTGGAATGCCGCCGGTAATCAAGGGGCAAATGGTCAAATGCGGTGGAACCACTGAAATAGACGTCCAGCAGCAGAAAACGACAGCTCTGGTTTCCATGGATTACCCGGTGAGAGGTTGGGCAACCCCAGGGCTCATGTCCAGTGTGAGAAGGATTTGAAAGGGGATTACAGCAGATCCCCGCGGTGTACTTGAAGAAGGGACAGATGAGCGGGCAAAGTTTGTCCCCGCTTCGATCCACTCAGTGGAATGTCTCTCGAGTCTGGCCAACATGGACAGTGCCAAATGCCCCAGTAACAGAAACACGTGCTCTGCACTGTAGAGCTTCACGTGGGCGTCTGCTAAACGGCCAGCAAGAACGTACCTGACATTCCATTGGATTGTAAGGATTGGGGGGGGGGGGGGGGGGGGGGGGGGGGCAACAAGAAAATGTAAAAAGCCCAGAAAAGAAATTCATTTAAAGATATTGATCTTGATGTAAAGGGTTGAATAGATGGGAGTAGGGTATGCTGGCTGTCGTAGCGGTGCCGATGTTGTGATGTTTGTAAACATTGTGCTTGCAGAGAAGAGGGTAGTGGTGGAAGTGCCGGTGAAAAGGGCGATGGTGAATTACAGTTGGAAGTGAAATGGAGGTTGACTGGTGAAGTAAAGGACTTCTGACCAGTAGATAAATTCTTCGTGTACTGATATTCATCACGTTCGGTTTAATCTAGAAAGTTACAAGAGTATCCAATGTATCGTCAAGACGAAAGAGTTAATCCATATCTAATTTCCCGGGGCACATTTTCAAACAAACAGGTACCATTTACAACTCCTTTAGGCGTGAGGAAAATTCTCTGCCAAGAATTTTCTCGCTCTGCTAAATCGAGTACTAAGTTGATTCTTCCCCTCACAGCGTGGAGAGCTGCGAAGGCCGGTAACTGGAATTCCTCAGCTCCTCTGCCTGTCCTGTCTGCGTGCCGTCTGGCAAGAGTGGGTCATTTGCTGCAGCAGCAGGCGATTTTCGCGGGCGCTCGAGACGTGCTGTTCGCACAGGGGTGAGATGGACCAGGAATTAGAGGGGGCGGGCTGTCTATTCTGGGAACACAACTTCCAAACTCGCTGTCGCGGTACGCCGGTACAGTTGATCGCACCTCAACTCCGCACTCATCTGTGGAAGCGTCTCGATTTTTTCAAAAAGCAAGCGCGTTGCGGAAACTTTCCTCTGAAAAATGGTGAACAATCCAACCAGGGAATACTTTTTTTAATTACTTCATATCAAGAACAAGTAGGGATTTTAAGAAACTGATATAAGTTTTGAACTTTCTTTTCGATGGGTAACTCTTAAGTGTGAGACATCCTTGAAAGAATATCTCAAAAGTGAAATGAGTCAAATAACAAATGAAATGTATCCATCTCAATTCTGAATGTTATAACGCAACTCTGAAATGTTTTTCATCTGTAAGTAACGATAGTTTTTTTTCTTGGTCATCATACAAGAGGCCCGCCTTTGTTGGAGTTTCCTGAATGGTTTATAGTTTCACGACAAGAAAGGGAAATTTGCACGCGTCCAGGACAAACTTCCTGGTCTTCGCTACGCCCAGGGGGCGAGAGAGGCTGGCTGTACTGCAAGCAGACGCACGTGTCCAGGCGCAGCCGCCTGATCCTCGCCTGCCTGTGGCACGTGACGATTTCTAAACCAGGAACCAGGGAAGCAGCCTGGACCGGCAAAAAATTGCTTCTCCTCATCGTGCCGCCGCTACGAAAGCTCGGCCTGGAGTCTGCGAGAGCCTGGCGGCATGGGAAGGGGTGCGGTGCTTTGGAAAATGGGTGGATACCGTTCCTCCCACCACACACCCTCCAGGCCCTCCGCGTGTAAGAGTGTAGGTATCTTTTTTTACGTGTCTCTCAAATTCCACACTTCTCTGTGACATGCCGCCTCTATGTCGAAGGAACTCACTGCTCAAAAAGAAATCTGCTTTCTCCAATTGGTTGTCTGGTTAATGGAAGGAGCAAAATGCTAGTTATCATCGCGTTTGAAATTAATCATTCCTTTTGTGACCATGCCAGAAAAGCAAGGCTAAAGTGCAAAAAACAGTTTGTGATTAAACGTTGAGTAAAGTTATCAGCGCACTAAGTTACGCATATATTTTCCTAATAATTACGTCACTGTAAAAATATAAAGATTTCCTCTATGAATATGCACTTTTTTTCTTCTAGAATTTTGCATTACATTAATATATAAATAATATTGTGGTTGAAAATATCTCTCGTTGTCATTTCCCCCCCATACTGTAGCCTTGTTTGCTCATACACGGTTGCAGTTGATGTGAGAATTCAGAGAGTAACTAGTAGATGAGAAACATAAGAAGTTACATATAAGAACCCTTGATTCTTGCTGCCCATGGGCGATACATAGAAACGCTAAAGCACATTTGGGAGAAAGTTTCCGTGGGAAAGGTTTGGACATACAACTACTCATGAGTCAGGGGATGAGGCTTCTACTCGATTTTTCTGGGTGGAAAAAATATGTCGCCTGCCCGTTGCCAAGCGATGTCGAATTGGATGCATTTCATCACACTTTTCTCTCGTGCTTCGTTGTAGCCACGCAATAAATTCCACGTGATGACTCTCGTCTTGACGTGATCGGACTTCTCCGCAGGTGTGTCACTTTGACGTAATTCGTATAAGACGTCTGTGAGAGAAACTATCTCTGGGATTGCAAACAAGTAACAGGAAGATTTCCAGAATGATTATTATGATCATCGTTGAGATGGCTTCTTTTACTAATTTGATGTGAATCAAGCAGGCAATTTTCTCTCAGACAGGCGCTTTGTTCTTTTTTTAAAGATGACCCTTGCTCATAGACATATTCCATCTCTAATAAATCTCATGGTTTTAGTCCGATTTAAACAGACAAAATTTCGGACACAAAACGAAAGTAGAATAAGATGTGAAACAGAAAACTTAATTCTGGGAGAAATTGAGGCATTTGTCGTGTACGAAACAGAGTGTTTCCACCGAGAAAGTGGTTAGTTCACTTCACTGAATAAAAGCGCTGTTTTATCAGTGTCGACGGATGGGCAACATCATAGAATAAAATGATGCAGAAGCATCCAATAAAATTCACGGATGGTTTTCGAGGAGGAAAAGATAAGACCTACACGAAGAATGAAGGAATACTCAGTCAGATATTAAATCATATATGAGGAGGAGGAGGAGAGAGAGAATGATAATAATTCATCCTTACCGTCGCCTACGACGAAGACTGCAGCGAGAACAGAGGCGAGAAACAATAGATCCATGATGGCTGAGTGGAGGTTCGTCCTTACTCTAGACTTCTTCTTCTTCTCGACTCGAAGCTGGATCGATGGTGTCTGCCCCAGTCTCTCCAGCCCTTATATACCCGCGGGCCCCGTAGACCTCGCACATGCGCAGTAGCTTGGCGCCAGCGGTCCTAAGCCGGGAACCAATCGGAACGCTGGGAGGGGCCAAGTGTTGGAACACTTGAAAAAATAGGTGTCGCGTTGACCCCTAGGGGCGTCGGCAAGGAGGGGAGGAGGAGGGCAGGACGATAATTATAACATAAGCCTGAGCTGCTAACCAAACAACATCGGGGACACTCCACTGCGTCGAAAACGAGGAGCTCTTTCGGCTGAGAAGAGCAGGATTAGTGGGAGGGAGAG
>JAWQFJ010024427.1:10000-37500 GCA_034096865.1 Theodoxus fluviatilis | reverse complement strand
TCCTCTGCTGTACTGAGATGTATGACGTTGTGCTCAGTACGCGACAGAGCAGAGTGCCATATGACTATGTATTATATTGCACAGTACACCCCTCCAAAAAGACAAATGCAGCATAGGTAAGATGTTGTTAGTATCAAAATTGAAAATGAGTCATAGAAATATTACACAAGATGCTCACGAATAGTTTTCACCATGACTACGCGAACCAATCTCGCCGATTAAGATCACACCGTCGATGAGACTGACATTGTATTGAACATGCCAGAGAAAGCGATCGTTGTAACGACTGATTGACATCACAGCGTCGAAGAGATTGTCTTTGTATCGAAAAATCAAATGAAAGCGATCGCTGTAATGACTTATCGATATCACAACGTCGAAGAGACAATCATTGCATCGAACATGTTAGAGACAGTGATCGTTGTAATGGCTGATAAATATCACAACGGCGATGAGACAATCATTACATCGAAAACGCAAAAGATGGTGATCGTTGTAATGACGTTAGTGATAGCAACGACGATGAACGAAACAAGGACAAAAATGGGACGAGATGGATAGGAGAGTGATAATACGAAGACAATGGCAATCACGACATAGACGAAACAAAGTCTTAGTAGTGCTACAGCTGGGACGATCTAGGACAGAATGCACATTCTATAAATTCATATTTGTGCACGCACGACAGTGATCCGATGTCTGTGTGTGAGGAGGCACTCAATGCCTGCACACAACACACAACACTGTCATCCAGCACCGCCAGAGCCCAAAAGTCGGTCATCCATCTACACTCACACCACCGAGGCACCGAGGGCCACACTTCGGGTCCGGGGTCAAGAATCGCTGTACTGTTACCAACTACAGGGCGGCGAGAAGGACATTTGTCCAAACCCAAAGTAGCCAGATGGGTTTTTGTACAGGGTCAGAACGTGACGCTATCACCTAGACAGGGCGTCCGGATTGCGGTCAGCACCTTCCGAAGCAACAGTGACAATCATGAGGTGTATTTCAGGTGCGAAAATCCATATTTTTGTCTGCACTCCAATATTCCATCCCGTTCAGGAGGGGCCGTCTTAATCCCCACCACGCGCCTCGTCTAGACGTGGTGGCGGGAGAGAGACAAAGGGCCTCGGCCCGAACAGAGAACCCTGGCATTCCGACCGCTATTAGGGGCTGCAAAAAAACTGGCTTCCGCGATCTGCAGCCTCGAGGGGAAAGCATCTTTCCAATCTGCGGGGACAAAACGCGAGCTGACTTTGCCTACGGCCCGAGGGATCACAGCCCCCTCTCCCTCCCACTAATCCTGCCCTTCTCAACCGAAAGAGCTCCTCGTTTTCGACGCAGTGGAGTGTCCCCGGTGTTGTTTGGGTAGCAGCTCAGGCTTATGTTATAATTATCGTCCTGCCCTCCTCCTCCCCTCCTTGCCGACGCCCCTAGGGGTCAACGCGACACCTTTTTTTCCAGTGTTCCAACACTTGGCCCCTCCCAGCGTTCCGATTGGTTCCCGGCTTAGGACCGCTGGCGCCAAGCTACTGCGCATGTGCGAGGTCTACGGGGCCCGCGGGTATATAAGGGCTGGAGAGACTGGGGCAGACACCATCGATCCAGCTTCGAGTCGAGAAGAAGAAGAAGTCTAGAGTAAGGACGAACCTCCACTCAGCCATCATGGATCTATTGTTTCTCGCCTCTGTTCTCGCTGCAGTCTTCGTCGTAGGCGACGGTAAGGATGGATTATTATCATTCTCTCTCTTCTCCTCCTCCTCCTCATATATGATTTAATATCTGACTGAGTATTCCTTCATTCTTCGTGTAGGTCTTATCTTTTCCTCCTCGAAAACCATCCGTGAATTTTATTGGATGCTTCTGCATCATTTTATTCTATGATGTTGCCCATCCGTCGACACTGATAAAACAGCGCTTTTATTCAGTGAAGTGAACTAACCACTTTCTCGGTGGAAACACTCTGTTTCGTACACGACAAATGCCTCAATTTTTCCCAGAATTAAGTTTTCTGTTTCACATCTTATTCTACTTTCGTTTTGTGTCCGAAATTTTGTCTGTTTAAATCGGACTAAAACCATGAGATTTATTAGAGATGGAATATGTCTATGAGCAAGGGTCATCTTTAAAAAAAGAACAAAGCGCCTGTCTGAGAGAAAATTGCCTGCTTGATTCACATCAAATTAGTAAGAGAAGCCATCTCAACGATGATCATAATAATCATTCTGGAAATCTTCCTGTTACTTGTTTGCAATCCCAGGGATAATTTCTCTCACAGACGTCTTATACGCATTACGTCAAAGTGACACACCTGCGGAGAAGTCCGATCACGTCAAGACGAGAGCCATCACGTGGAATTTATTGCGTGGCTACAACGAAGCACGAGAGAAAAGTGTGATGAAATGCATCCAATTCTACATCGCTTGGCAACGGGCAGGCGACATATTTTTTCCACCCAGAAAAATCGAGTAGAAACCTCATCCCCTGACTCATGAGTAGTTGTATGTCCAAACCTTTCCCACGGAAACTTTCTCCCAAATGTGCTTTAGCGTTTCTATGTATCGCCCATGGGCAGCAAGAATCAAGGGTTCTTATATGTAACTTCTTATGTTTCTCATCTACTAGTTACTCTCTGAATTCTCACATCAACTGCAACCGTGTATGAGCAAACAAGGCTACAGTATGGGGGGGAAATGACAACGAGAGATATTTTCAACCACAATATTATTTATATATTAATGTAATGCAAAATTCTAAAAGAAAAAAATGCACATTCATAGAGGAAATCTTTATATTTTTACAGTGACGTAATTATTAGGAAAATATATGCGTAACTTAATGCGCTGATACCTTTACTCAAAGTTTAATCGAAAGCTGTTTTTCGCACTTTAGTCTTGTTTTTCTGGCATGGTCACAAAAGGGAATGATTAATTTCGAACGCGATAATAATTAGCATTTTGCTCCTTCCATTAACCAGACAACCAATTGGATAAAGCAGATTTCTTTTTGAGCAGTGAGTTCCTTCGACATAGAGGCGGCATGTCACAGAGAAGTGTGGAATTTGAGAGACACGTAAAAAAAAGATACCTACACTCTTACACGCGGAGGGCCTGGAGGGTGTGTTGTGGGAGGGACGGTATCCACCCATTTTCCAAAGCACCACACCTCTTCCCATGCCGCCAGGCTCTCGCAGACTCCAGGCCGAGCTTTCGTAGCGGCGGCACGATGAGGAGAAGCAATTTTTTGCCGGTCCAGGCTGCTTCCCTGGTTCCTGGTTTAGAAATCGTCACGTGCCACAGGCAGGCGAGGGGTCAGGCGGCTGCGCCTAGACACGTGCGTCTGCTTGCAGTACATCCAGCCTCTCTCGGCCCCTGGGCGTAGCGAAGACCAGGAAGTTTGTCCTGGACGCGTGCAAATTTCCCTTTCTTGTCGTGAAACTATAAACCATTCAGGAAACTCCAACAAAGGCGGGCCTCTTGTATGATGACCAAGAAAAAAAAAACTATCGTTACTTACAGATGAAAAATATTTCAGAGTTGCGTTATGACATTCAGAATTGAGATGGATTAATTTCATTTGTTATTTGACTCATTTCACTTTTGAGATATTCTTTCAAGGATGTCTCACACTTAAGAGTTACCCATCGAAAAGAAAGTTCAAAACTTATATCAGTTTCTTAAAATCCCTACTTGTTCTTGATATGAAGTAATTAAAAAAAGTATTCCCTGGTTGGATTGTTCACCATTTTTCAGAGGAAAGTTTCTGCAACGCGCTTGCTTTTTGAAAAAATTCGAGACGCTTCCACAGATGAGTGCGGAGTTGAGGTGCGATCAACTGTACCGACGTACCGCGACAGCGAGTTTGGAAGTTGTGTTCCCAGAATAGACAGCCCGCCCCCTCTAATTCCTGGTCCATCTCACCCCTGTGCGAACAGCACGTCTCGAGCGCCCGCGAAAATCGCCTGCTGCTGCAGCAAATGACCCACTCTTGCCAGACGGCACGCAGACAGGACAGGCAGAGGAGCTGAGGAATTCCAGTTACCGGCCTTCGCAGCTCTCCACGCTGTGAGGGGAAGAATCAACTCAGTACTCGATTTAGCAGAGCGAGAAAATTCTTGGCAGAGAATTTTCCTCACGCCTAAAGGAGTTGTAAATGGTACCTGTTTGTTTGAAAATGTGCCCCGGGAAATTAGATATGGATTAACTCTTTCGTCTTGACGATACATTGGATACTCTTGTAACTTTCTAGATTGAACCGAACGTGATGAATATCAGTACACGAAGAATTTATCTACTGGTCAGAAGTCCTTTACTTCACCAGTCAACCTCCATTTCACTTCCAACTGTAATTCACCATCGCCCTTTTCACCGGCACTTCCACCACTACCCTCTTCTCTGCAAGCACAATGTTCACAAACATCACAACATCGGCACCGCTACGACAGCCAGCATACCCTACTCCCAGCCATTCAACCCTTTAAATCAAGATCAATATCTCTAAATGAATTTCTTTTCTGGGCTTTTTACATTTTCTTGTTGCCCCCCCCCCCCCCCCCAATCCTTACAATCCAATGGAATGTCAGGTACGTTCTTGCTGGCCGTTTAGCAGACGCCCACGTGAAGCTCTACAGTGCAGAGCACGTGTTTCTGTTACTGGGGCATTTGGCACTGTCCATGTTGGCCAGACTCGAGAGACATTCCACTGAGTGGATCGAAGCGGGGACAAACTTTGGCCGCTCATCTGTCCCTTCTTCAAGTACACCGCGGGGATCTGCTGTAATCCCCTTTCAAATCCTTCTCACACTGGACATGAGCCCTGGGGTTGCCCAACCTCTCACCGGGTAATCCATGGAAACCAGAGCTGTCGTTTTCTGCTGCTGGACGTCTATTTCAGTGGTTCCACCGCATTTGACCATTTGCCCCTTGATTAGTGGCGGCATTCCAGGTCTGGATTTGGACCCAAATGGACCCGGGTAGCCTGGCGCCAGAAGTTGATGAAGCATTAGAGGGAGTCCCTCTTCCCTTTGAAATCCCAGAGCCTCTCCCGACTTAGTCATCCACGCAGATTAGTATCTCGGTCCATTGGTGCAACTCGCTCTCAGAAAAGCCACTGATAATTTGCCGATAGAAAAACAACAGACGTGCGCTTTAAATTCATTGGGTTGTTTTTTTTACATCTTAAATCATTTAAAGGAAGCAAATGTATAATCTGACGATTTGAGAAATTGAACCGTTTGTACGCAGCAGTTTAAAGTATCGCAATAATCGCATGAATATTTTCATGTGGCGCGGGTAGGTCTTTGTTCCTGAGCAGATTTTGCCAACGCATGATCCAGCAAAGCATTGAAACCAAGAAACACAATGTGCTTTATCTATACATGTACTTTCTTTGATGCCTACACAATGGAATTGTTAGAACGCAATGACGATCTTGAGAGGTAAATAGCAATTCATCGTTAATCCCTTATCGAATCTCCGGTAATCTTCTGTTTCTCGAGGATCAATTTGGCGTTTGCTTTTTCCGTTGATTAAATGGGGACAACCTCTGCCGTGTTTGCCGGCCATTTTGATCCCTTGCTGGGGGTCGTGTCCTAGTTGACCTCTGTCAACAGCAGGGCAGGCCTCAGACAGCTGGTGTTGACTCCAGGCAAGGACAGGCATGGCGTGCGAATGACTTGGGGAAACAAAGCTTCAGTCTTGCCTTGGGAAAAAACTCTCGGCTGATTCCATCTGAAGTGGGCACGATGTGCGCTGCTGTTGTGTAATAAACCACGGAGGCGCCTGCTTGTTTGACTGAGAAAGAATCAAAGGCACTCACTCATCCAGGGGAACTATTGTTAAATGTTCTATAGAAAATATTCGTTTCTATAGATTCTCTAAACAGAAGTTTTCATACTGTTTTCGCCCGATTTCCAAAATCATCTAAATGTTTGCAAGCATAGTATAGCTGCCCTTTTGCCTGACTAATATCTCTCTATCTCTCTCTCTCTCTCTCTCTCTCTCTCTCTCTCTCTCTCTCTCTCTCTCTCTCTCTCTCTCTCTCTCTCTCTCTCCCTCCCTCTCCTAAAGGACTATAACTTGTCAATAGTTTTGCCCACCAAAACGCATCTACATGCTAGAGCAAAGATAGACGAAAGAAAAATTAAACAACGCACACCAAATCCTATAAGATTCTTTATGTTAAAAGCATAAGGAGAGAAGACCAAGCAGTACCCGTGTGTTGAAATTAGTATCGGGCGTCTCTCAACGATGTCCGTGAACAGAAGCGTCATGGTACGCGTGTTGGCAGAGCATAGAGTAGAGAGGACTGAGTGTTTACCGCGTGGGAGACGGACATCCTCTCACACGAACCTTCACACTGCCAGTCTCAGCAATCCTCCTGTCAGGTCATCTTCACGGAGTTCAGTGTTGTACTACCATCTGTAGAACGTGCCCAGAGCTCGCTACTCTCATCGCGGCGGAGTCCCTGACTTTACATACACCTCCACGATGACGTCTACTTCAGTATTGGGGAACACAAGGCTCACAAAGCGACGTGACACGCCTCGACCTTTCCAGCGCTTCGCTGCCAGCTGCTAAGTGTCGGAGCAAGGGCACGGCCACCTTTGTTGCCCTCGAGCGGCATCAGAGAAAGATCGCACTTACCGCTTGCGCAGTTCCTACGAAACTTGTTGTGGTGAAAGGACATCGCCTTCTTGTGCAGTAAACGTCCAACGTGTATATCAGATTAAAGATTACACAGCCAAAACTCTACAGAGAAAGATACAAGTCTGTCATCCGTGTTTACGACAGAATAAGTCTCCCCCATCGCTAAAGTCAGATTTACGTGCAAGCGTCAGAGTATTCCTGTGGTGTTTAGACCAGCGAAGAATCACATCACCCAATGAATGCCTGTGTTCATGTTACATGACCGCGTATCAATGAAAGGACTCTTAAAAAATTTCAAAGTTTATGTCAGGGCTCCGAACGACTGTGACGATCCAATCCTTGAATTGTGCATTTCCACCCAAGTTTGCTCCTTCTCAGTAAATGGGTGTGAATGATGAAAGACGGAAAAGGAAAAATGAAAACATAGAATTTGGTTCGGGATAAATATCGACTCTAAAGTAGTAGTTCAGAGGAAGGGGATATCTACGACAAGTTCTGAATTAGGTCATTCTTATCTCGGCCCTGTCTAGGCAATACCCAATACGAGTGAATCCCATTTTTCGCGTTTATGGGATTCTACAGTGCCAGCCACCCTGTGCGAATAATAATAGGTTTTCTCCTTCATCTACAATGGCTGATCTTGTGACAAAGGGACGTTCTCTCAGTCTGCTTGGAACCGCAATCCTCACGGCTTCACGACCTGCCGTGATCAAGTCTTCACATTGCCTTTCACCATTCACGCTGTCTGCTCCCCATCATTCATTGTCATTTGCCTCTTGCAATGTGGTCTTCACGATGCATAGCTCATTCGTGGTGTGGTTGCAGCCATCAACTGCCACGACTGCACCAGCTGGAACCCCTACTGCCGCGAGCACGTGCAGGTCCCCTTCCCTGACGCCGTGGCCTCCGTGGAGTGCAAGCAGACCAAGACGTGCTTCACCAAGAGGGACAAGCAGGGAGGTAGGTATCCTCCACGCACAGCACACGCAGGCATGCACACGACCACGCACACACTCACAGGCGCGCAGAGGAACACGGATAATTTTCGAAAGGACGCACGCACGCACGCACGCGCCTACCCACACGGCACCACTACCGTACACTTTCACCGCAGTCGTCACTGTCAGAGCCACCGTCATGACATGCCCTGTAGATCACCGGCAGGTGAGCACCGTCGTGCATGCATGTGCACACGCACTCACGTGTTCGCATTGACAAACATGGTTTATAATTAATTATTCTAACATGTTACCATGTGCATCACCAACAACCTGTTTTAACATTTTCAAAGCAAATTTGTCAGGAACGGATGAAAAAAAAAGTTATTTGGTGAGCCTAAAAGTACATCTACCAATTTCTTTATAGTATAGAAAAATAGTGTTGATATTGATGGATTAATTGTTTTCCGTGCTTGATGATTCTGTTTTGAATTGCATAGCAGTGACAAGACAATGAATAGCCTGTTCTGTTTATTATCAATTATGGAAAAACTAAAGATCAGAACCAAAGCTGCGCTGTTTACCTGTGTTTTGTATTCATGCCGTGCGAAAAACTGCAAAAAATGTCAACCAAAAGATTTGAGACATTGGCACTGAAAAGCGTAAGCCAGTTATCGATCTGTGACGAGATTCGAACTGCGAGTTTTAGCTTGATAGTCAGGAGTCCAGAACGCATTGTTGACCTCTCACGTTGCCACGACTGCATCTCACCTCTGTCCGGTCTGTGCGAGCAGTCATCTCTCGCGGCTGCGGGGACTGGCTGGAGGAGGGCGAGCTGGACGCCAGCTACGAGGGCTGCAAGGTGCAGGAGTCCGAGTGGTCAGGCAAGGAGGTCTGGTGCTTCTGCAAGTCCGACCACTGCAATGCTGGACCCGTCGATGAGATGGGAGAGCATGTGAGTATCCACGCCTTCCTCATCTTTTTCGTGTTCTTGAAAGTTATCGAAGCCACGACCTATCAAAGTCTCCCAGAAAGAACGTTTGGGGATGCATTATTACTTATTCCTTTCACAAAGGTTATGCATTAAACTTTTGATTCGCTTGGGTTATGTCATGTTCTCGGTGATGAACAAAGTCATGGCCAGTTAAAGCGTCTTAAATGTTCTGACGGATTTCACACAGGGTTATCCTTTTATTGCTTTTTGTTTCCCTGATCACAACCGTTTCACCACAAACAAACAAAGTATTTCAAGATTTCCGTTACTCTCTATTCTACATGGGTAGAGTGCAACTGCGGGCAATTTTGTTTTTTGATTCTTCAAATCTTATTTATCTCTATCCTCCCGTCCTTTTTTTCCTGTTGCTATTTGACGCTTCAAAGAAATATGGGCAGAGATCGAGGCGAGATAGTTTTGAGTAATAACAAGGTAGCTGCTGATGAAACATAGATGCAGAAATTGCAGCATCGGCTGAAAGTTTCCGTCCAACCTATCATTGCTGTCTTATTGTACTATGTACTCGATATTTGGAGGGAAAATTTTATTGAAAAGACAATGTAACGTTTCTGAGCATTGCTTTTGCTTGGCGCGTCACATAAATTTATGTACGACCCTAATCCGCAATTGGATGTCCTGGCGTCTGCCTTTGTCGACACCGCATCACCTTACGCGTTTCGTAGGAGGTGACTTTATAGAGAAATTGTGACTCGACTTGCTAGAATTCTAACCATCTCTAATAATTTTCGTGATCAATGGCCTTACATAGCCTACATAGGCTGATGGGCCATACAGCTCCATCCTTCCAACCTGGCGTCTGCATTTTGTCTTACCCTCGGCATGACTTTCCCGCCTGCAGATGGACATCTACCCCAAGCCGGGTGACTACGAGGGTGAGGACAACACGGCCGGTGCCCCCGCCGTAGACAAAAGCCAAGACCAGTTCGATGACTTCTCCTCCAACTACTTCCTCCAGCAGGTAGGACCGCAGTTCTCTCCCCTTGCTCACTTCCGCTTCGCTGCTCTTGGCATGACATGAATCCAGCCCTGTTCAGCTTGAGTGTGTTGTACACTCCAGCATAGAGCTTTCAGTGACATTGATTTGCCGATTGTAGCCAGCCCTGTAGATAGTATATACTTGTGTAAGTATCAGAGATGAGAACAGATGTGAATTCTTAGAGTAAATACAGGAATAGCCTTACCTGCTGTTTCACGAAGTCTATTGAGAGGCCACCGCAGCATTGCAAACGTTCCATTTGAAGCCTGCGACAGGCATTCGAAAATTAAAAACCCTCATTGTAGTAGTGACACATACAAACACAGGGGGAGACAGTTTCGGTTTCCATGACCGTGAAGTGTATACACATTGCACGCGAAGAAAATTCGATTCTATGATGAAGTGCTTTTAGTGGTCATTCTTCCCGTCTAATGTACAATGATTTAGTTGACACAAATGCAATATAGACAACATCGTGGTACTCATGTACTGAGTGACAATGGGTATCTAAGGTGGACAGGCATAAACGTGCACAAACACCTTTCCGACAACTTGTGGAAACGTTCTCGTACCATATCGTTATTGAGTCGCATTCATCTATTCCCATGCACATGGGCACACGCACGCACGCACGCAAGCATATAAACACAAACACCCCCCAAAAAACACACACACGCACAAAAATGCAAAAACACACACACACACACATGCAAACACAAACACATATACATTCATACACATGCACACATACATGTATACCACTCACGCTTCCACACGAACACGTGCACACAGCGCACACTCATGTGCATGAATAACTACACAAACGAGGGTGCATGTTATCATTTCAAAATATCCTATCATCTGCTTACACAACTACATTCATGGAGACTCAAACATTTACACAAGTGACGTATAAACCCATATTCTTACACATATAGAGACAAATGTACCCATACACAGCAACGAGCGCGTGCAGGCAAAATATATGCATGAGCGTGCTAACACTCACGTGTGCACACGAACGTCCGCTCGCAAAACACACAAATCAAACCAGAAACCATGTATCCGTTGTTACTTTAAAAAATCAAACAATTGATCAATATATTTCAACCTTTTTGGGCACTGACATTTACACTGATAAGAAAATGTAGTTGTGAAACTGTATTGCTCTCCACGCTACCTGAATTTAAAAGCTCACTTCTCCAGACGAATTGAAACACTCTAAGATGCACGTTTAAACAATTCACTCTGACAGAGTCTAGTCTTTTTTAGTTCAATCGGGCTGAAACGATATAGTTTTGCAAGCTATGATGTTTGTTCTTGCTGTCATGATTTTGCTAGAGCATTGCATTTAATACTGCTGTGTGTTGTTATCGTTAGCAAGCATGTTTTGTCACAGCACCCATCTTGGCATGTCTAGAAATATTGACTTCTCTCTCTCTCTGACTAACCCGTGGTGTTGGGAAACATTGTAGTCCATATTGCCTTTTGTCGTCAGTACCATCCAGCAGTAGTCGAAACGTACTCATCCTGTAGACAAGCGCGCCATTGGCAGTGGTTTTCCATATTGCGTATTCCTGCTTGGGCAAACGGTGGAGTACGGGATCACTAACACGTCACACGAGGGACGGGCCATTGAAAATCATGGTGACACATGGAATCCATCTTGGGAAAACTCTTACAACATCATTTTCGTCTCAAACCCAGCTCCGCAAGCTCTGGGGCTGGAGGAAGTAAACCTCGCGCAGGCGCAGTAGAGACGGAAACCCGTGACCACCAGCGGTTCCCATGGAAACAGCCACTCGCTTCCAGCTGTCGCAAAGGCTATGTGATCCAAAGCTTCTAGCGAACCCCGTAGTCGTGCAAGCTTCAGATCTGCACGATACACGCGACTGAAATGCATTTGTTTGTACATGTATATCGAGTCGTGACTTGTCTCAATGTTCTTTATTGTGAATTGTTTAACCTAACTCGGACGAGTGCGTCAGTTGGCAAACTCAAGTCTCATTCATGTAAATGATTTGCTGATAAAACTCAAGTTTCATTCATGTAACTGTCTGAATGATTATCATAATATCCTAGTCGTCATAATTCGCATCAAGTACATGGTCTCCAAATGTAGACAAATCATAGGATGTCGTTGATTATGGTCTCGCCAATGTCTCAATAACTTTAAAGGAATGTACATTTTTCTTGCTACGCGTGTCTTGTATGTTAAGAGACGTACCGTCTTGCGTTGTCTTCAATAAACTAGCATTCTCGCACACTGGCCTTGTGTCTTGAAAGCATGCTGGGTGTGGGTAGATTCTCGTTGTTTTCCTGAGTGAAGCTTTTGGCTGTGACCTGTGTGTGCACTATGGCTTGACCTGTGTGTGCACTATGGCTTGGCCTGTGGAGACTCGCTGTAGATGCAGCTGACTGCATGGAAACACAGGGTCGTACACCCCTGTGCTGCATGCTCAAGGAATGACCTTCGTCTCCTGCATGACCTTGACCTCTGGAGTGATCCCCTGATGTTGCATGCGTTCTCCCGCAGATCCACAATTTCCGGGTCAGCGTAAACTTCTGCTTTGCTCCACAGATAGCATCTTGCTTGTACATCAGAGTGGAGACCGCACACTTATAGCAACATCCACTTCATTCACTTGCAATAGCAGAAACTAAAGAGGATGATGAACCTTTGAAAAAAGAGCGAGAAAAACATACACAAACGAAACAAAACTAAGCAAAAATGCAGATCGTATGGTAGGATAGTTGTATTCTTAGAGAGTTATCACAATAATTCGAATTGAGAGCGGCCTCATTACAGAGACAGTATTGTGAACTGTAGTTGAACAAAAACTTTCAGAACCACCCTGGAAGTGCTTGTTGGTTTGAAAATTCAAAGTCAATCAAGTAAAAGAACCCCTGGAACTTGTTTTGTCGTATGTTTCAAAACTACTCAAACACCACCATCTGTGATATCTGCCAAAAGCAATAGTTCACCTTTTTCGGTTTTCCTGAAGCTATGAATTACAACTAAATCAACGACAAAAAAAAATTCCCATGACATAGAATCCCGCTTTTGTGCTACAAAATTATGAAAGTTCGCCAGCCACTTGGCTATTCATGGGAATCGAAGTATGACGTTCTAATCGCTCACCAGTCGCCTCACCTAGCTCCATTCTTGGAGGCCTGTGCAAAACCCTTGTCCCCGTGTCACGTCCCCCACAAGTCAGTCCGCAGATCCCGGGTCACAGAGCACTGACTTCGCCGTTCTCTCGTCTGATCTCGGGACGCCCTCCCTGCCTGGAAAGATTGTTCAGAACGTTCAGCTTTTGCCGAGTCGCTATCGAAAATGAGGTGTGGTTTTTGTCTCTCTCTCTGGGGTCTTCAAATTGAAAAAAACAACTGATCATGACCTCTGTGATATTTTGCTTTCTGGGATACATAGGCAGGCAAACAATACTTACGGACATAGTTGGAACCCTTAGCTTCTGTGAAATAAAATACTCTACAGGAGAGCTGCTCAGGTACAGCCTGATGCCGGTGCGACAGTCAAATGGTGTACATTTCATCCTGTCTTCTACAAAACTCTACAGCCAAGGGTTCCTGCACGAAGAGGAAGCGTCTAATTATATCCTTTTCTTTAGGCTCAACGCGCACGCTAGCTGTGCAGTAGGATTCAAAGAGGACGCGACATCAAAAGAAGTACCCAGAGCTAGATTCTGTTTCAAATGTCCATCGTAAGCACGTCAGACGCAAAGAAAAGAAACTACTACCAAAATCAGATAGAAAAATCCCCAGCTATTCAGCTTCTTTTCGGCTTCATGATAAACATTGATGCAAAACCTCAAGCGGCCCAGTACGGGTTGAAAGTACAACGGTTCCAAATTTTACCAGAGTTTCCAAGAAAGATGAGGAGCGTGCATACTGCCGCAGCTCCAACTCAGTGCCTGGGCTTGTGCGCATCTATTCATTTAACTAAATACCCAGTGGCAGATTCCGCATCATGAACACTCATGCTTTCGCATGGTGTACCCGGTACTAATATACTACTTTATCAATGTGAGATATTCAACAGCATATGCTACGCAATCTGTGCAAACACCGTGTGTACGGCAAACGCCAACAAAAGTCAAAATGGCGATGATTTGATGAAAGAAATCCAAAAGCCACCACGAAAGACGCCAATTGACTTCCAGTCTAGATGCAACTGACACAAATCCTACGAATGTAGGGTGAAATGCTTATCAACCCGAGTAGCGAAGACGACGATTCAATTCATATTCCACAAGCGGGGAAAATTACTATGAATCAACATTATGAAGCCAGGGTATGACAGTGATTTTGCCTAATTTTATATTGTGCTAAAGTGGATCACTGGTAGAATTATTATGTTGAGGTATAGGGAATTGAATGAAACGATCGATTATTTAACATTCCAATGTCTACAATTATGTTGTCGCTGATTTCAATGCATGGAACCCACAGAAAAGTGGTTGTACATGAACTACTGTCGAGAGAGTTACATAAATGTATTACCAAAAATGCACAGCTTTGCGACTAACGTGAAACGAAAGGGGGTCATCTGAGGGGGAGAAGATGAGTCTCTCTCAAAATAATTTTCAAAAAAGAACCCAGAAGCGTCACCAGGACGACAAATAATCACCTGAACAACTTTGTCAAATGGGAGCAGCTGTTTTCTGCATAACAGCCCGCTTCATACTGGAAAATTTCCCAAGCCCCAATGCAAGCTTAGATTACGTCTCCTTCAACATATATTCACTGCCACACAGATGCTTACGCTGGCTACCCGTGCAACATTAATAAGGCACTGATCATGTTGTAACGCTGATGTGGTCAAGGAAATGACCCACACAATAACTAACGCCATTATAGGGTACAACCAAATTATAGAGTACAAGCTTGCAAACTCAGCTTTTGTTTATATTAACTTGAGCAATCATGAGTGCAAAAGCCCGGGATGTTTTTGCCTGAGAGACATAAAGTGCAAAATATATGGTTGCAGTGCCTCTTTTCCAGAGTCATTTGTGACAGCAGCCCTGTGCTAGAAAGGAGTTTGAGTGACAGTCTCACCAAACTGGGTGAAAGGTGGAGAGAGAACAAGTGAAGGGAGAGCACTGGATGTGCGGTGGGAAGAAGAGGAAGCAACACGTCCTGTTGCGTAGGACACTCATAGCTCTCCTGACCACACCGTTTTGTAGGCGACACTTCCTTTCTGCCAGAGCCTCGGAAACGAAAACTTAAAACAACCGATTATAAACTTATCTTCACTGCCTTCTTGTACATTGCCATCGAGTGTTTTCATGGCACCAAGTTCGAAAGTTGTTTTGATCACTTCCATCAACGCACAGTAAGCAATTTCGTTGTTCATAAGCAATTTTCAGTTAAAAGACCGATCTCTGCTAGTGCTGTGTGAGAAGATAATTCCGCTTCGTAGGGGATTGCAGGCTGAGCAGTTGAAAGGAAAGAAATATGAGATTTCCCTCGAGTATCTGCAGTGACGCTACTTAATTTCTTCTTTAATTTTGTTATGTGGTGTGTGTTTTTATTCGCTGCCATTGCATTGGTAGTTTTCTGCGAACTGGGCCCTGTTCTGTTATTTGCGCGCGGTGCCTTAAGTTTTCCCATGGAAACCTCTTCACCCTTTACAACCACGGGGGAAAAATAGGGAAAAACCCCACATATTATGTGCAGTTCATATGACGTCAGACTCATTACGTCATTGTTGCGTTGCAGGAGCGCCACCTGGCGGACCCTGCCTGGCAGATGTGGTTCTGGCACGCCGAGTCTGACCGTCCCCGCTGGACGCCCCCCGGTCAGCACACCGTGGCCAGCATCACCCAGCAGGTCAGCTCAAGGTCACGTGACTAGGTGCTGTCACCCTGGCAACGTGCATGATATGATGGTGCTCAAATGCGACCATGGGGAGGTGTAGCAGTGATCTATGTAATAGATTGAGTACTTTTTCCACAACATTGAAATAAAGGAACATGATAAACTAGTCGTAAGTACTGAACAAATTAAGTGAGGTCGAAAGGATATCATTAATAAAAAATATGAAATTCCGATTGTGAAAAATGTGCCTATACCACCTCGGGAGATAACAAAGAATGGATTAACTAAATGTTTTACCCAGGGAGTTGTTTTGTATGTTGCAATAACGTTTCAGGCATTAAAGTATCTTAAACAAATCTGTTCTGAAATCAAATGTCCATAATGAAATGAATGAGAGAATAGTTTTCAAACATACTTGAGCTCTTAAAAAGTACAAAGAATGACAAGATTAAGAGGACCAGTCGTCTGCTGACTGATTCAGTCATTTAATGATTTGTTACAACATGTCCACATCAGTATTGTTCCAATATCGCAGTGTTGTCCATCCGCGAACACGGGAAGTCATACACTCCCTCGTGTATGCGTCATACCCTGCCACCCCCGTCATTCCCTTCGTGACGTCACTGCTTGCAGCCCGAGGTCGCCCACGACGCAGCACCCACCGGGGCTCCCAAGTCTCACACGCAGAATCCCTGGGAGCGCCTCTTCCCCTGGTGGTACGGCAGGATCAACTGGGAGCGCATGGCCGATGCCGAGCCCCCACGCCCCACCACCACCCCCCTGGCCGAGGGGTGGTGGGGGCAGAAGTCCCAGAACGAGGTGAAGGAGGAGGGCAGCGACAGCGAGCCCAAGGCTGAGGACAAGCAGAAGAGTCCATTCGACCCCAGCAGCCCCGACCTGACTCCAGAGGTGGACCCCCTGCCCGGCCAGGACATCAACAAGCCTGGTGAGTGTTCTCCCTTGGCTTTGGGTCTATATTTCTTCGATGTCTGCAGTTCTGATTGGGTTTGTTAGGCTTTAGAACTGTCTTTTGAAGGTTCGTGGTGCATGTATCAAAGTCAACATATCATGGTTTCCAGATTTTGACAAGTACGAACAAAACTTAGATGGATCAATAAGTGATTATCAGCAGGTCTGCCGTGATAAATTGCTAACTGTAATGACATTAAATGGGAAATGGCTATAATCAGTGTGTAATATCAGCTTTCGTATCCACTGAAGGCAGATAATCAAATGTTGTATGCAGTTATCAATGTTTATTGTAAAACAAACAAATGATGATCAAGGATTATTGTCATTACGGTTCCTTTGCACTTAAACTACGTCTTCTTTACATTGGTTTGTAAATGAGGAGTTGAGTATCTAGCAAGAGCAGCCATGCATGTACACGGTAACATCACGTGGTGATCTTCGATGAACGACGAAATAACCCGCAGCCGCTGATTAGAGACTTATTCCTGAGTGCCTCATGATTTCTCTCTGGCCGCAGACTTCTACTGCTGGGACTGCTTCTCGGACAGCCCGCTCTGCAGGGAGAGGGTGGACACGCAGAGGGCCATGTACCTGGGCAAGACCTCCTGCCCTCGCACCAACAAGTGCTTCGTCCGCAAGGACAAGGACGGTCAGTGAGACCCCTGCTCTTCACGCTTGTCGTCAACCGGTGCCGTCTGCATGGCATGCTGCTGAGAGTGCTCAGCTGCAGTGTGTCACGCAGAAACATCACCCTACGTCTTTGCTACCATGATGTTCAGGATGGCTGCCCTACAGCACCCAAAATCCATCTCGTAAAACTCCCTGTGAATTCAATTCAATTATACCATTACATGCCGATGGTACACTTGACGAGGGCCACCGGAAAAATGGACAATTATTTTCATTCCTTTTCAGTTAACGTGTTTTCAGTCTTTGCTTCTAAAATTTGCGTTTCTGTCATTCTGTAATTGTCATTTTATCAGCTTATAATTTTTAATATATAAATAAAGATGTTAATGTTGTCACCTGCTGTTGATGATGATGAAGATGATGAAGAAGAAGAAGATGATGATGATGATGATGATGATGATGATGATGATGATGATGATGATGATGATGATGATGATGATGATGATGATGATGATGATGATGATGTTGATGTATCGATGCTGCTGCTGCTGCTGCTGATGATGATGATGATGATGATGATGATGATGATGATGATGATGATGATGATGATGATGATGATGATGATGATGATGATGATGATGCTGCTGCTGCTGCTGCTGCTGATGATGATGATGATAATGATGATGATGATGATGATGTCGATACCTACATTCTAGTGATCTACCGTGGGTGTGCTGACGGATGGATGGGCAGCGTCATCAACACGGACTACGTTGGGTGCCGCAAGCAGCAGATGTGGAATGGTGAGGTGGAGTGGTGCTTCTGTACCGCCTCGCTCTGCAACAGTGACAGTCTGGAGGACATCCAGGCCAAATACGTCACCAGCCTCAGCCCCCAGCCCTTCCGCAAGCTGCCTGCCAGTGAGTCGTCAGGTGGTCAGTCGGTGTTACGTCAGAACTGATGTAGTTACTTCCCTTGACAAATGCATCTGAGTTGCTACGTCACTATTTTCTCTCTGCATGTGTGTGTCTGTGTGCCTGTGTGCCTGTGTCCGTGTGTCTGTGTCCGTGTGTCTGTGTCCGTGTGTCTGTGTCCGTGTGTCTGTGTCCGTGTGCCTGTGTCCGTGTGTCTGTGTCCGTGTGTATGCGTACGTGCATGAATGTGTGCGTGTGTGTGTATGTGTGTGTGAGTGTGTGTGTGTGTGTGTGTGTGTGTGTGTGTGAGTGTGTGTGTGTATGTGTGTGTGTATGTGTGTGTATGTGTGTGTGTATGTGTGTGTGTGTAGTGTGTGTGTGTATGTGTGTGTGTGTGAGTGTGTGTGTGTGTGTGTGTGTGTGTGTGTGAGTGTGTGTGTGTGTGTGTGTGTGTGTGTGTGTATGTGTGTGTATGTGGGTGTGTGTATGTGTGTGTGTGTAGTGTGTGTGTGTATGTGTGTGTGTGTGAGTGTGTGTTTGTATTCGAGTGATATTCAATCCGCGAACATGTAAAAACAATGTACTCTCCATATTTAAGCGGTAATAGGCTTGGAACACACATGCATACACGTACACACACACACACACACACACACAAGCACGCACACACGCGTGCACGCGCGCACACACACACATACACGCACGCAAAGACATACGCGCGTCAGGCGTCTTGTCCAGGCAGCGGGAAGCCTCAAACTGCACACAACTACCGTCGTAAGAATACACAGATCTGCATGGGAAATGACGCATCGACTTTTCGCGACGAAGCACCTAAAAGATGTCAATCTATAATGACCAAAAGTTATTTTCATTGTGAGTTCTGCCAAATATGATTAAATCTAAGTAAGCTATTCAGAACTGTTCCTTCGATAAGGAAGGCTGGCACTGTGAGGAAACCTACGATGATCGGGCAACGACTGTTAAGACTTCCTGGCGCGCACTTACAGCAAATCTATTTCCAAACGCAGCAAACAAACGTGACATTTGGCTTGTTTCTTCTCTCCAGGCCAGAACCTGACCAGGGTGACCGCCCCAGTGACCAGCCCCATGCCCACCACAGTTAAAAAGACTGCCACCACCACCACCACCTCTGCTACACCCACCACCACCAGGCAGGTTACCAAGGCAACCGCCGCGGCATCCAAACTTCCTGCTGCCACCTCCGCTTCAGGGGAGGCAACCCCTGTCACCACCGCTCCCCTGTCCTCCAAGGTGGACGCGTCAGGGAAAACCCCTCTGACGTCAGCAGCGGCAGCAGCCAATGGGAAGGCGTCTGGATTCCAGGCGCTGGTAGGGCGATGAGCAAGCACAAGGCGGCCGGTGGACACACTTTGAGGCGTGACGTCGCGACAAAGCCTGAGCGGAACGCTGTTGAGGGCGAGTTGGGGCTTTCCGAGGGAAAGTTTTGACCGAAGAGTGTGCAGTCCGGTCTTGGCGCCGGATTGGAGACGTTTCGATGCAGACTTGCAAAGGGAGACAAGAAGTGGGATGCTGTTGTCGGACTGAGTGTGGTCCACACTGACTTGATCGTTTCCTGTATTCCTTGAAAATTTGCTAACGTGTGATGTATATTTTGCATGGTATACCTCAGCGTAGTCCAACTTAGAAAATGTCGGTTATATAGTAAACAAACCATAGAATAGCTTTCCTTGTACAAACATCCGAAGCGTAATATAAATTTCTTGTCACTTGCGAAAAACAAATCATTTGTAAATATTATTTGTCACGACGTATTTCACCACCAGTGAAATGAGCAGCATGCACCAGTTGACATTTGCACACGAATTCCAAATGATGACGGCATTATGTATCAGCGTAGACTGCATGTAAATCGACCCATGCAAAGAGCGACTGTAGGCAACACCCTCCTCAATGGCTGTGCTCCATGACGTCAGCATTCTGTGCCTTTTGAAATTACCCACTACAGCTGCCTTCGTTTCCAGGCGGAGTCGTGTGCCTTTTTTCTTTGCGAGCTGGAGCGTAAACAATCGCGTGGTCACGTGGTGTCAGAGTTTGCCTGATGATGTAGCTACATCCGCATGCCTTTGCTCCCGGTGGCAACAGTTCCTAGCAAGTGACACGCAGTTCATGGAAATGACACTTTTCACATCGGTACACAACTTATCCTACGTCACGTACGCACGCACGCACACACACACACATACGCACGCACACACGTACGCACACACACACACACTCACACAAACACACACACGCGCGCGCGCGCGCGCACGCACGCACGAACGCACGCACACAACTCACACACACACACACACACATGTTTTTTTTAAAAATTATTATAGAGTAATAATTCGGGGGAAAGAGGACTTGAAGTAACCTGAATGAACACCTTATTCTTCCCTGTCTCTTTGTCTAGAGGAGAAGTCTGGAAAGCCCACACTATTAAGTACTATTCAGCACTATTCAGTACTATTCAGTACTATTCAGTACTTTTCAGTACTATTCAGTACTATTCAGTACTATTCAGCACTATTCAGTATTATTAAGCACTATTCAGTACTATTCAGTACTATTCAGCACTATTCAGTACTATTCAGCACTATTCAGTACTATTCAGCACTATTCAGTACTATTCAGTACTATTCAGTACTATTCAGTATTACAACAAAGCATGAGACTGTCACTGACTGTCTCTGTGGTCGATCATCTCGCACTTCCACGCGTCACGAGCACTCTGTCATCTGAGTTTGCTTTCTTCTCCTGTTTTTCTCTCTATCCTTTTTCGGATGCACCAGTGACGTTGCGTGACCCCGACATCGGACGCTGGACGTGTCACCTCTCCCATCTTCATTTCGCTCATCATCTATTCATGTTTTTCGTCTATTTATTTATCTATTCTTTTTATTCTATTTATTCTATTTATCAAAAGCACTGCACTTGAACTGTTGCCGAAAAGTATTGCGTCCCCGAAAGTCGTCTCCAATTCCCAGTCGTCATTCAAACGCCGCTTGTCCATAGCTTGTCCATAGCTTGTCAAGGCGTTTGCCTCCAACCCGTGTACGTGTAGGACTTGCTTTTTTCGAGGGTTACCTCCCTTTGCCGCCTCTCCGGTCTCTGGACACTCGTTTGTACAAAAGCGAATTTAATTACGAATCGAGTATGACTGTCGTGAGGGTGTGCCTTTCCTTTCCGTTTTTCTTGCATGATGTGCACTAATTTATTTAATTTATTGTGTGCGATTATTTTTATATATTTTGCAATAAAAATAAGGGCCCAATTGACTGGAGTCTTTTGTTTTTTGTTGTTGTTCTTTGAATTTTACTGTAGTTACCATGACGGAAATCTGGGACGTGGTGAACATCAAGAAAGACGACTACAAGGAGTGGGTTGGCGGGGCAAAACACTTCCTCAATGAATGCCTTCTCATCACAACCCCTGATCTCGGAATACACCGGATGCTTTGCTCTCCAGACACCTGATATCAGGAAGTTCCACAAGTCAAAACTAGAAAAGGGAAGATGCCAACAACACGCACAGCACAATGCAGTAACAACACGCTACAATAAAGTGACAACACGGTACAATACAATAACAACACGCATCAAAACATGTAACAAGACAACACAACACAATGCAGTAACAACACGATACAACACAGTAACAACACGGTACAATGCAATAACAACACCCATCCAAACATGTAACAAGACAACACAGCACAATACAATAAGAACACGATGCAATATAGAAACAACACGACACAACACAGTAACAACACGGTACAATGCAATAACAACACCCATCAAAACATATAACAAGACAACACAGCACAATGCAGTAACAACACGGTACAACACAGTAACAACACGGTACAATGCAATAACAACACCCATCAAAACATGTAACAAGACAACACAGCACAATACAATAAGAGCACGATACAATATAGAAACAACACGACACAATACAGAAACAACGTGGTACAATACTGTAACAACAATCATCAAAACACGTAAAAAGACAACACAGCAAAATACAATAACAACACGACACAATGCAGTAACAACACGACACAATTCAGTAACAACGCGACACAATTCAGTAACAACGCGACACAATACAGTAACAACACGACACAATGCAGTAACAACACGACACAATGCAGTAACAACACGACACAATACAGTAACAACACGACACAATGCAGTAACAACGCGACACAATACAGTAACAACACGACACAATGCAGTAACAACACGACACAATGCAGTAACAACGCGACACAATACAGTAACAACACGACACAATGCAGTAACAACGCGACACAATACAGTAACAACACGACACAATACAGTAACAACACGACACAATGCAGTAACAACGCGACACAATTCAGTAACAACGCGACACAATACAGTAACAACACGACACAATGCAGTAACAACACGACACAATACAGTAACAACGCGACACAATACAGAAACAACACGACACAATACAGTAACAACACGACACAATGCAGTAACAACGCGACACAATGCAGTAACAACGCGACACAATACAGTAACAACACGACACAATACAGTAACAACACGACACAATTCAGTAACAACGCGACACAATACAGTAACAACACGACACAATGCAGTAACAACACTCAACAAAACATGTAACAAGACAACAGGACACAATACAATAACGATACAGTACAACACAGTAACAACACGATATTATATAATAATAACACGCATCAAAACAGGTAACAAGACAACACAGCGCAATACAGTAACAGCACGACACAATACAGTAACAACACAGTACAATACAGGAAAAACAAGGTACGATACAGTAACAACACGCATTAAAGCATGCAATTAGAAAACAGCACAATACAGTAACAACACGACACAATATAGTAACAACACAGCCCAATACAGTAACAACACGACACAATATAGTAACAACACAGCCCAATACAGTAACAACACGACACAATATAGTAACAACAAAGCCCAACACAGTAACAACACGGCATAGCACAATACAGCACTCAATATCACAACACAACAAAGCGCAAAGTTACCCATTACCATTCTGTGAACCCGAGTCACGTGACGCTGGCACAGTTCGCAATGAATGCGTAACAGACTTAACCCTTCGCGTTACAGCATTGCGCCAAAATAGTTCGTTCTGATACTAATTTTTCTCTTCACTTTTTACATAAATCATTCAGATGTCAAAATTGTTTCCGTTTCAACGCAAACATTGTATTTTGTCGAATAAACGCTTGTTTATTGCCTCAACAAGAGTAAGTTAAGAGTTTTGTGCGAAATAGTCTTAGAACTACTTTAACGGCGTGAGTCAGGGAGCAGATCGGCTATCGCACAAGCCTCTCGTGTGACCTCCATTTGCATAAATTGGACGAAAACCTTCCATCACGTGATGTCAACTGATCTAGAGATACTTTCGCCGGTAGGCGAAATTTCCAGTGAACTAGAATGACCCATTACAACACGTTACGACTGACATACCACAAAACTTATGTCAACAAAATATCACTGCACCAAAACACAGTTCACTGTGCTGGACTTCATTCTGTTTCATCACGTACCACCTCACTGTACTGCACATCACACTACATAACACGACACCGTACCACACAGCAGTGTAATACAACATACTGTACCACAGCACTCTGATGCCCCATGCTATGCCAGACCACAACATATCGTACTCCCCCACAACACTCAAGTTCACAACACAATTTTACCACATGCAGCACCTTTCATACCAGACGACCTTGGCACAAGCCACCACACAAAATTGCAACACAGCATACCTTACCATACCACGCCGCCCCATACCACACCACACCACAGATCATCACACCATACTGTATCGCACTACATTCACCATTCCATAGAACATACCATTCTGTACCACATTACATTTACCACACTATATCATCACACAGCATTATGTACCATACTACATTTACCACACCATGTAACACTACACTGTACTGTACCACACTATATTTACCACACCATGTAACACTACACCGTACTGTACCACTCTACATTTACCACACTATATCATAACACAACATTATGTACCACACTACATTTACCACACCATGTAACGCCACACTATACTGTATCACACTATATTTTCCACACCATGTAACACTTCACCATACTGTACCACACTACATTTACCCCGCTATACCATAACACAGCACTATGCACCATACTACATTCACAACACCATACAACACCACACCATTCTGTATCACACTACATTTACCACGCTATACTATAACACAACATTATGTACCATACTACATTCACAACACCATACAACACCACACCATTCTGTATCACACTACATTTACTACGCTATACCATAACACAACATTATGTACCATACTACATTCACAACACCATACAACACCACACCCTACTGTACCACACTACATTTACCACGCTATACCATAACACAACATTATGTACCATACTACATTCACAACACCATACAACACCACACCATTCTGTATCACAGTACAAATACCACACCATGCATCACTATACATGTACCATTATGTAACATGCTACAGTTACCAAATCATGTAACACTACACCATTCTGTACCACACTACATTTACCACATCATACAACAGACCATTCTGTACCACATTACATTTACCACACCATACTACACCACATCGTACCTTTTTATTTTTTAACACCACATCATACTGTACCACACTACATTCATTACCCCATAAAATACACTTTTCTGTACCACACTACATTCACTACACCATAAAACACACATTTCTGTACCACACTATATTAACCACATCATATCACTGCACCATACTGTACCACACGACACTTACCATACCAAATAACAATACACCAAACTGTACCATACTACATTTACAACACCATGTAATATTACTAAAGTACACCATACTGTACCACACTGCAATTATTACACCATATCACCACCCTATGCTGTACCACACTACATTTACCACACACAAAAACCATAATGTGCAACATTAAATTTAACCACACACACTAATCATACTATACGACACTACATTCACTACACCATATAACACGACACCTTACTATACCACACTACATTTACCACACAACAAAACAGCACACAATTCTCCAGTCTTTCCTAACTCTCTCTCCCTCTCACCCTCTCTCTCTCTCTCTCTCTCTCTCTCTCTCTCTCTCTCTCTCTCTCTCTCTCTCTCTCTCGTCTCTCTCTCTCCCCTCCCCTCCTCCACCCCCCCCCCCCCCCCCCCCCCCCCCCCCCCACACACACACATGAATACGTACATGGGCGCCAGTGCGCACACACGTAATTATTCATACACGCACCCCTTGGCTCACAATGCAGAGGGCGGATTTTCACGAGAAGGATAAATCTAACCAGCTGACGCCCATCAGTATGAACTGTCCTAGTGCGACAGTGACTGCCTCTGGTTGCACCCACTTGTCTATAGGCATACTTGTTTTCCTACTGGGTGGAGAGAGACAACCAAGGGGGCTGCCCATTGGACTGCCTTCCTCGTGGACATCCCAAGTGCAGTGAGATCATCGCTAAAGTAAAAGTGCTAAGTTGTTTTTCCAGAAGCAAAACAGCGATGACTAGAGAGCTCTCTGAGAGCGCAAACCTCCGCCAAGCCAGCCACAGCAGTGGAGCTATCACAGCAGTGGAGCTATCACAGCAGTGGAGCTATCACAGCAGTGGAGCTATCACAGCAGTGGAGCTATCACAGCAGTGGAGCTATCACAGCAGTGGAGCTATCACAGCAGTGGAGCTATCACAGCAGTGGAGCTATCACAGCAGTGGAGCTATCACAGCAGTGGAGCTATCACAGCAGTGGAGCTATCACAGCAGTGGAGCTATCACAGCAGTGGAGCTATCACAGCAGTGGAGCTATCACAGCAGTGGAGCTATCACAGCAGTGGAGCTATCACAGCAGTGGAGCTATCACAGCAGTGGAGCTATCACAGCAGTGGAGCTATCACAGCAGTGGAGCTATCACAGCAGTGGAGCTATCACAGCAGTGGAGCTATCACAGCAGTGGAGCTATCACAGCAGTGGAGCTATCACAGCAGTGGAGCTATCACAGCAGTGGAGCTATCACAGCAGTGGAGCTATCACAGCAGTGGAGCTATCACAGCAGTGGAGCTATCACAGCAGTGGAGCTATCACAGCAGTGGAGCTATCACAGCAGTGGAGCTATCACAGCAGTGGAGCTATCACAGCAGTGGAGCTATCACAGCAGTGGAGCTATCACAGCAGTGGAGCTATCACAGCAGTGGAGCTATCACAGCAGTGGAGCTATCACAGCAGTGGAGCTATCACAGCAGTGGAGCTATCACAGCAGTGGAGCTATCACAGCAGTGGAGCTATCACAGCAGTGGAGCTATCACAGCAGTGGAGCTATCACAGCAGTGGAGCTATCATCACAGCAGTGGAGCTATCACAGCAGTGGAGCTATCACAGCAGTGGAGCTATCACAGCAGTGGAGCTATCACAGCAGTATAGCTATCGCAGCACCTCCTCCATGGCCTGTATAATTCAGCTAGCATGTTCTGCTAGCCAGACTTGACGTTACAGTTCACTTTATCGCCCGCTAGAGGTCTCTGAGCGTGGAACACATAGGCCGGTTTGCAGCACACGCCCGCCGAGGAAAGGTCTAGGGAGATAAACGTTCTCTTCATGGTTGGAATTCCAATACGAGATGACAGACAACCTCCAAATTTATTGGGTTGTTCCTTGGGTGAAACTTTGACCTTGCACCAAAGGTCATCAGAATCCGCCTTTCATTTTTTTTTTTTTTCGAATAACGAACTAACCAAAGTAGTAACCGACTGGAAAACATAACCCACTTGGCAGAAGAATATGTTCACACTGCATATCTCTTTTAATTCTTTTTTTTAATGAAAATGTTTAGTAGAAATGTGATACTTAATGTTTGAAGGCGGTTCGTGAACTCACCGTCGGCACTGAACGAGACGAGATCACGTGACTTGGATCTTGTGACGTAGTATGATGATGATGATGATGTCCACTTGTATGGCGCACATATCCATGCTGGCAGCATGCTCAAGGCGCAGGAGATTGGGGGGAAGGGAGAAAAAGTTAACAAAACAGAGACTGGTGCACAGTCTTTCAGTCAGGTATGTCCTTTCATTTAAGACTATTTACACAGATCCCAAGTCAGAAAAGGTGAGTCTTCAGAGTGCTCTTGAAGTGCTCTAGTGACTTCGCTTCTCGCATGTTCTGGGGGAGCGCATTCCACAGGGTCGGACCACAGTAGGAGAACGAGCGGCGACCCAAGCGCTTCCCTATGTGGCCGGCCCTACTGGGTGGAGCCAGCAGTGACTGGGAAGCACGTTACTAGTGTGACATGTTACGTTCAAAGTGTGACAGGTTCCGTTCAAAGTGGGACGTAGCACGCAAGCATCTTGGTCTCAACTAATCGCAAACTGTTTCTTTAATATTATACCACGT
>JAWQFJ010024427.1:0-5000 GCA_034096865.1 Theodoxus fluviatilis | reverse complement strand
TTTTTTTAGGAGGGGTGGGGGAGGGGGGAGGGGGGCGTCCAGGGGCATGCTTCCCCGGACAATTTTGAAAACCAGGATGCAAAATGGTGCAATCTGGTGCATTCTGATGATGATCATTGACAGTTTCAGGGAGCAGATTTTGTTACTGAAGAATACCCCAAAAATGTACACTCAAAGTAAAATTTTTTTTTTGCTGTTGGAAGGGGGGGGGGGGGGGTTTCCGGAAACCCCACAAACACCCCCCCCCCTCGTCCGCCCCTGCAAAACGTGTTGAAATCTCGAATGTTAATTCGGGTAATTAGCATGAAATTGGATTAGGATTCGACCGTGAGGATAGATCGTGCTACGTCTTTGAGATGACAGTTTGTACATGCCTGTTGAGCATGGGATGGTATGAAAGCACTAGCCGAGAGCGTCCTTGGTTGAAAGGGGCAAAGTTTAAAAGCGATTTGAGTCCATGAAATGGGTGACAGGGTGCTATATAAAACCATGCCCATTTTGAATCGAGGTAGCAACGAAAGCGACAGAAAATAAAGGACCAAAATGAGGGGAGGGAGGGGGGGGGGGGAGGGAGGGGTACGCGTGAAAAATGAGAGACGGATGAGAAAGAAGGATGCTTCAAGCTGGGTGAGGTGGGGCCCAGTCTAAACCAGTTTCCAGGCACCCCACCAGGCAGGCAGGCAGGCAGGCAGGCAGGCAGGCAGGCACGCAGGCACGCAGGCACGCAGGCACGCAGGCACGCAGGCAGGCAGGCAGGCAGGCAGGCAGGCAGGCAGGCAGGCAGGCAGGCAGGGCGGATACGCAGACATGTACATGTAGTGGCAGTCATGGCGTCAGACACTTGACAGCGACCGTAAAACGCCACGCCTTGCAGCCCTGGTGACTGCATTGCTGGTGACTGCATTGCTGGTGACTGTATTGCTGGTGACTGCATTGCTGGTGACTGCATTGCTGGTGACTGCATTGCTGGTGACTGCATTGCTGGTGACTGCATTGCTGGTGACTGTATTGCTGGTGACTGCATTGCTGGTGACTGCATTGCTGGTGACTGCATTGCTGGTGACTGTATTGCTGGTGACTGCATTGCTGGTGACTGCATTGCTGGTGACTGCATTGCTGGTGACTGCATTGCTGGTGACTGACTGCATTGCTGGTGACTGCATTGCTGGTGACTGCATTGCTGGTGACTGCATTGCTGGTGACTGCATTGCTGGTGACTGCATTGCTGGTGACTGCATTGCTGGTGACTGCATTGCTGGTGACTGCATTGCTGCTGACTGCATTGCTGGTGACTGCATTGCTGGTGACTGACTGCATTGCTGGTGACTGCATTGCTGGTGACTGCATTGCTGGTGACTGCATTGCTGGTGACTGACTGCATTGCTGGTGACTGCATTGCTGGTGACTGCATTGCTGGTGACTGCATTGCTGCTGACTGCATTGCTGGTGGCTGCATTGCTGGTGACTGCATTGCTGGTGACTGCATTGCTGCTGACTGCATTGCTGGTGACTGCATTGCTGGTGACTGCATTGCTGCTGGCTGCATTGCTGCTGGCTGCATTGCTGCTGACTGCATTGCTGGTGACTGCATTGCTGGTGACTCACTGCATTGCTGGTGACTGCATTGCTGGTGACTGCATTGCTGGTGGCTGACTGCATTGCTGGTGACTGCATTGCTGGTGACTGCATTGCTGCTGGCTGCATTGCTGCTGACTGCATTGCTGGTGACTGCATTGCTGCTGACTGCATTGCTGCTGACTGCATTGCTGGTGGCTGACTGCATTGCTGGTGACTGCATTGCTGGTGACTGCATTGCTGCTGACTGCATTGCTGCTGACTGCATTGCTGCTGACTGCATTGCTGCTGACTGCATTGCTGCTGACTGCATTGCTGGTGACTGACTGCATTGCTGGTGACTGACTGCATTGCTGGTGACTGACTGCATTGCTGCTGACTGCATTGCTGCTGACTGCATTGCTGGTGACTGACTGCATTGCTGGTGACTGACTGCATTGCTGGTGACTGACTGCATTGCTGCTGACTGCATTGCTGGTGGCTGCATTGCTGCTGACTGACTGCATTGCTGCTGACTGTATTGCTGCTGACTGCATTGCTGGTGGCTGCATTGCTGGTGACTGCATTGCTGCTGACTGCATTGCTGGTGACTGCATTGCTGGTGACTGCATTGCTGGTGACTGCATTGCTGGTGACTGCATTGCTGCTGACTGACTGCATTGCTGCTGACTGCATTGGTGGTGGCTGCATTGCTGGTGACTGTATTGCTGGTGACTGACTGCATTGCTGCTGACTGCATTGCTGGTGACTGCATTGCTGGTCACTGCATTGCTGGACACTAAGAGTGACAAGGCAGGCCTCCATTGCTGCTGACTGCAGGGCGGACACAAAGAGTGACAAGGCAGGCCTCCATTGCTGCTGACTGCAGGGCGGACACAAAGAGTGACAAGGCAGGCCTCCATTGCTGCTGACTGCAGGGCGGACACAAAGAGTGACAAGATCCTGCGTCTGGGCAGTGCCAGAAACAAAACAAAAAACAGACGTGCGGAGCCTGAGCACCTTCAACCTCAATGTTAAGCCACAGGTTGACAGTATAAATAACTAGAAATAAATGGTCTATTATATGTATATAAGGAAAAAAGAAAGATCTTGGCATGACTGGGTTTTGAACTGGGGTCTTCTGGGTTGGTGGGCCGGTGCGTTACCACTGGGCCAACGGCATTTGTTGTTAGAGAACTCAAGAATTGTCCTTTAGGTTTTTCTAAGAGTTTTCCTAGAATGTTCTAGAACAGGAACTTGTTGGTACCCAGAGATCTCCTTCATCATGTAGGACACTTTTCCTCTGACTGTCTGAGTGAGAGGAGGTCCCCAGAATTTCTCTCTTCTACCTGGAGGCATCTGTGAAGAAATTATTTTCTTCCTCATGTGGGCACTAATGTATTTCAAGCTTGGAATCGTGGTGAATTTCATTTCTTGGTGAATGAAATTAGGAATTGAGACGTTTGGGCTGGATTCACACAGGTGGACTCAACTTGCGTTGGACTGCACCTGCCTTGCTGTTCGTTGGACTGCACCTGCCTTGCTGTTACCACATGGGTGTTGATGGATGATCTGGGCCATGGACCTTGACCTTGGGCCAAGGCTGAGCGGGAGGGGAACAAGTGCACAGTCATGTGGGCGTCGCTAACTCTAACTGGTGCGCATCATTGACCACAGCTCAGAGGTTCTGGACTTTAAGGGAAGTGACAACGTATCGTTAGTTAAAATCCGCCCGTTCATCAACAGTCCTAGTAGAGATCCTCAGCAGTCAACTGGATCTCAAAGGATTCAAAGACTCCTTCTAAGAAGACAGTGTATTTACGAGGGGTTTTGACTTTGAACTTAAGAGTTCTATGATTGTGGGACAGACTGGATCAAATCAGGACACTTTGACCAGTTAAGTTAAATCCTTTTGTTTTATGTTCTTTAGTTGGCCTAATTAGATGATGACGTCATCTTAGGTTGTGAATATTTGTTTTTATATATTTTTATTGTCTTGGTTTTGAAGTTTTCGTGTACTCTACTTCGGGAGATTAAATTGTCTCCCCTTATTCTGTTTTGATTCAAGAACTGTGTTAGAAATATATATATATATATATATATATATATATATATATATATATATATATATATATATATATATATACATATACGGTCAAAAGTACAGAGGTGAGCAGAGGGTCAATTTCAATACCCATCAGTGAAACTTTGCCTCACAAACTCAAACTTCAACACATGCTGACTTCAAACTTGCTGTGACTTATTCAGAATGAAAATGTTGCTAGCAAATAATTTTTTCTCAGCTAACCGTCCAGTACGCGTCCGTAGCCGTGCCTTGATCCTTGGGCCGTCCGTTCGGGACCATCCATCCGTAAATTCCGTCCGTCCGTATTCCCGCCGTTACGTCCCCCGATCCGTCCGATCCTCCGTCCTAATCCTTCCGATCCTTTCCGGTCCTTTCCTTCCGGTCCGTTCGAGGAGTGAAACCGTCCCTGTGGGGGTTGACCGTCCAGCGTACGAGACCATGGGCCGTCACCGGAGTGTCCTGTGTCCGGTCCTTCCTTCTAATCCTTCATGCCTTCTTCCGTCCCTTAAAGCCGTGTCCTTTATTCATATCTAATCTAACCCATCCTTCCATATCGCTTTCACGGTGTTCTTAGGACTTTTTTCTAGTCACTCACGCGTCCCTTGCGCCTCCCCCTTGGGCCGCCGCTCATCGTCACTGTCCCATGCGGTCCCCTTCCTCTTTACCATGTGACGAGCTTTGCCTTGGGTGTGGTGGTGTTCCATTGTTTCTGGATGACAGCTAAGTGTGTTATGGTGTGGGTGTGCCGCCAAACTCCTTAAGAAAAACTTTTTTCCCTTGGCGTTTATTATTGATTATAGTCACTACCGTCCCAACAAGACAACATTGTTGCAAGATTATGAAAAAGGCATTGTTCGGCCAGGTTGTTGCTTCATTGTGTCCAACGAGTCGAGAGTCAAAACCCTGAGATAATAGACACAGAGAAGAAGTGGAAAGAACGAAACCAAGGGCGCCTCAAAAGTGTGTTTTGTAACAAAAGGCTAAGAAACTAAAACACTGAATTGCTGATATGACTTTCGCTCGTATATGCGCTCTTTGCTAGTTCCAATTTTTTTCCTCGTATTCACTAGTCTTTACATAGCCTACAGATATGCCGACCCTACACCCCCTCCTTCACACGTCATCATACCTTCATTTCCTTTGAACTTGATAGTTGTTGAGTTTATTTTGCATTTGTGTTGGAATTGAGTTTTGGGACCAGAGAGGTGTGAACAATTCCAAAAGGCTCTATTTCTCATAAGCTTTTTTCACACACACAAAATAAATCCTAATAATTATTTCTGCCAAAGTTTTTTGGGAGCCCTTCTTTTCAAGCAGACTTGCTGAGAAATAAATTTGTAATCCAAAATAATAATTTTGA
>JAWQFJ010024425.1:0-5000 GCA_034096865.1 Theodoxus fluviatilis | reverse complement strand
CCACCACCACCACCACCACCAACACCAACACCACCACCACAACAAACACCACCACCACAACCACCACCACCACCATCACCGTCACCGCTACCACTACCACCACCGCCACCACCACCACTACCACCACCGCCACCACCACCATTACCACCACCGCCGCCACCACCACCACCACCACCACCACCACCAACACCAACACCAACACCACCACCACCACCACCACCACAACCAACACTACCACCACAACCTCCACCGCCACTTCTACCACTACAGCCACAACCACCACCACAACCACCACCACCACCATCACCACCACCGCTACCACTACCACCACCGCCACCACCACCACTACCACCACCGCCGCCACCACCATCACCACCACCACCACCACCAACACCACCACCAACACCACCTCTACCACTACCAGCACCACAACCAACACCACCACCAACACCACCACCACCACCACCACCACCACCACCACCAACACCACCACCAACATCATCATAGAAGTGCAGTGCAGTAACAACAACGTGAGACATGGTGAACAACTGACAGACTGCACTCGACGAATCAAAGCTTATTCATTCTATATTTCCATGTTACTAAAGTGCTTCTGGTAGTGGTGTTGGGAATAAACAAATAGATTTTTACACGATTTCTTCAGCTCTTATCCAGCCTCTGCTGCTATGTAGATTGGTAGTGGTGGTGGTGGTGGTGGTGGTGATTGAGGTGGTGGTGCTGGTGGTGGTGGCGGTGGTGGTGGCGATGGTTGTGTTGGTGGTGGTGGTGATTGACGTGTTGGTGGTGGTGGTGGTGATTGAGGTGGTGGTGGTGGTGGTGGTGGCGGCGGTGGTGGCGATGGTGGTGGCGGCGGTGGTGGCGATGGTGGTGGCGATGGTGGTGGCGATGGTGGTGGCGATGGTGGTGGCGATGGTGGTGGCGGCGGTGGTGGTGTTGGTGGTGGCGGTGGTGGTGGCGGGGGTGGTGGTGGGTGGTGGTGGCGGTGGTGGTGGCGATGGTGGTGGTGAAGGTGGTGGCGATGGGGGTGGCGGCGGTGGTGGTGATGGTGGCGGCGGTGGTGGTGGTGGTGGTGGTGGCGATGGTGGCGGCGATGGTGGCAGCGGTGGTGGCGATGGTGGTGGCGATGGTGGTGGTGGTGGTGGCGGTGGTGGTGGTGGTGGCGATGGTGGTGGCGATGGTGGTGGTGGTGGTGGTGGCGATGGTGGTGGCGATGGTGGTGGCGATGGTGGTGGCCATGGTGGTGGTGGTGGTGGTGGTGGTGGCGATGGTGGTGGCGATGGTGGTGGCGATGGTGGTGGTGATGGTGGTGGCGATGGTGGTGGCGGCGGTGGTGGTGGTGGTGGCGGCGGTGGTGGTGGTGGTGGTGGTGGCGATCGTGGTGGTGGTGGCGACGGTGGTGGTGGTGGTGGTGGTGATGGTGGTGGTGGTGGTGGTGGTGGTGGTGATGGTGGTGTTGGTGGTGGTGATGGTGGTGGTGGTGGTGGTGGTGGTGGTGGTGGTGATGGTGGTGGTGGTGGTGGTGGTGGTGGTGGTGGTGGTGGTGGTGGTGGTGGTGGTGGTGGTGGTGGTGGTGGTGGTGGTGGTGGTGGTGATGGTGCTGGTGGTGGTGGTGGTGATGGTGCTGGTGCTGGTGGTGGTGGTGGTGGTGGTGGTGGTGGTGGTGGTGATGATGGTGGTGGTGGTGGTGGTGGTGGTGGTGGTGGTGGTGGTGGTGGTGGTGGTGGTGGTGGTGGTGGTGGTGGTGGTGGTGGTGGTGGTGGTGGTGGTGGTGGTGGTGGTGGTGGTGGTGGTGGTGGTGGTGCTGGTGGTGGTGGTGCTGGTGGTGGTGGTGGCAGCTTCAGACTACTTTGCCCAGGTATACATCGGACATGGAAGAACACGATCACCAAAGTCATCTCTGAACTCCGGACCCTTGGCAAACCCCCAAAATCACTTAAGCCGTGTTCTAATCTAGCGTCTGCCGTCGTGGTTGATGCTGCGTCCTGATTGGCTGGTCAAGCGGACATATGCCCTGAGAGACTTACAAGTAAACATGCACTGCCATTTCTTCATTTAGTTTGTAAGCAAAACGCTCATTTTTAGAATTACTGTCACCGATATTAAGGAACAATAACCAAAGAACAGTATTATCAAAGCTATACG
This sequence comes from Theodoxus fluviatilis, assembly GCA_034096865.1. Lineage (NCBI taxonomy): Eukaryota > Metazoa > Mollusca > Gastropoda > Cycloneritida > Neritidae > Theodoxus > Theodoxus fluviatilis. The sequence goes on along the minus strand of JAWQFJ010024425.1, from coordinate 2,837 downwards.
TAGAATATATCAAACGCTCATTTAAATTGCTACTTTTTTCAGTTGAAATGGCGTTGGAGTGATTAAGGTGACAGCCCGATGACCAGGGGCATGGAGGCGTGCGATTTAAGCACCCAGTTTTGTGTGGGAAAAGTCGTAACATAAAAATGAAACTTTCACCTTGACAATCCACCCTCAGAAAGAGGTCATCCCTTCCTAGTCTCTCAGAGGACTTCGCCATTGTAAATGTCTTTTAGCAGCTGTAAACGACTGACACCTCGTACTTTCCCTCAGTCAGTTAACGTGATAATCACACATTAAACTTCAGCACACAGCGTCAGAACCATGGAGGCAGAGTCACACCTGCAGGGCTCTGAACTAACAGAAGAGGCCCCTTTCTACAAGCTCTCTTTTTACTCTGTTGGACTTGAGTGCTGCGTTCGACACAATAGACCATGGAATTCTTCTCATCCGTCTTAGAAACGTGTTTGGCATTGAGAACTTAGCACTCTCTTTCCTGCATTCATATCTCTCAAAACGTAGACAGACTGTTTCGATCTCGGGTTTTGCTTCTGATCCTACACCTCTCAAGTACGGAGTCCCTCGGCTCTCTCTGTTCTGGGTCCTCTGCTGTTTCTACTGTACACCCAACCATTGATAGCCATTCAATCTCTCACAGTGAATTTGCTGATGATACCCAGCTCTACAACTCCTCCCATCCCAGTCAAATCCGCACTCTTCTTTCTACCAGCGAACACTGTATCTCTGACGTGAAACGGTGGATGACCCTGAACAAGCTCCAACTCAATGACTCAAAAACTGAAGCACTCCTGGTGGGCGGCGGAGGCGAATCGGATCAGGCCCTCAAACTAACCATTGGTCACAGTGACATCGTCTTCTCTCAGTCCGTTAGAAATGTAGGTGTCATGTTTGACGATGACCTGTCAATGAGAGCTCATATCAACAAAGTCTGTCAGTTAGCATATTATGAGTTAAGGAAAATTAGTACCATTCTTCATTATTTTTCTCAGCAGGCCACGAAAACGCTCATTTCATCACTTGTTCTGTCTCGTCTTGACTATGGAAACTTTCTTCTCGCTGGCATCCCTGACACTCTGCTTAACAAACTCCAGAAAGTTCAGAATTGTGCTGCTAGGCTCGTTTTTAGATGACCCAAGCGTACCCATGTCTCTCCACTCCTACATACACTTCATTGGCTCCCCATCTCTCAGAAGATAGATTATAAACTTGCTACTTTGTGCTTTAAGGCTATCAACAACACCGCACCACACGCTCTTACAGAAATTCTTATAGTCTACACGCCCTCCAGATCTCTACGCTCAGCTGCTGACTCTAGAATACATAAGGTCCCCCGCCGTAACAAGAAAACTCAAGGACAGCGTGCCTTCTCCTATATTGGACCTGTAACCTGGAATAGTCTCCCTTTCTCAGTCCGTCATTCTGACACTCTGCCCCAGTTCAAAAGTGCTCTAAAGACCCACCTCTTCCGATCCGCCTTTCCCGCTGAGCTGCTGCGCCTTACTTGACCTTGCCTGCAAGTGCTGTATATACTGTATAGTTTTTTCTATTGGACTTTAGTTTTTGTTTTTTGTTTATGTGTGTAGTGTGTGAGTTTTTGTGGGAATGAGGTGTTGAGCGGTTGTATGAGTGTTGATTCTTTGGATTGTAAACGCCATGAGCTTGCCTGTCAAGGGAAGGTATGTGCGTAAATAAACTATATTATTATTATTATTATTATTATTACATTGGCGCAAAGGGGCCGTAAGTGAGAGCGAGAGTGATGTTTTCAGCTGTGGCAGACGTTCCATTGTTACAATGTATTCCATCGTGACTCTGCGAAAGATCAAACCCATCTCAACTATAAATCACTCAACACAGTTTCATAGACGCATTTCCTCTGGCAACAAAAAAACATCTGCAAACTCAGCATTTGTCGATGGAGCTGTTGTTGTTGTGGCTGCTGTTGTTTGTCTCGATAACTTGTTCATGGGCATATGCACTTTAGTCCTCTTTGCGGTTTTGTTGTCTTCTGAACGTCCTAAAAGTCACATCAATATATGTAAGTGTCAGTATTTAGTCATTCTCATTTCTCATTCATTTTATTACCAAAACAAGAAGGGCAAAGCCCATACGACTCACATGCTTGACCTTGACCTTTATATGACCTTGACCTTCAGGTGACCTTCAAGGTCAAGGTCAAACAACTAAACCTACCGATGACATCATACACAAAGAAATGCTTTACACATTTTTCCTACAAAATACATGTGGCCTTGACCCAAGGTCAAGGTCATCCAAGGTCATGCAACACAAAGCTGTTAATTCAAGACATAGGAAGCACAATGGTGCTTATTGGCACTTTCTACTATGACATATAGTCACTTTTAGTGGTTCACTACCCTATTTTGGTCACATTTCATAAGGGTCAAAGTGACCTTGACCTTGATGATATGTGAACAAATGTGTCTCATGATGAAAGTATAACATGTGCCCCACATAATTATTAAGCTTGAAACAGTTATCTTCCATAGTTCAGGGTCAAGGTCACTTCAAAATATGTATACAATCCAACTTTGAAGAGCTCCTGTGACCTTGACCTTGAAGCAAGGTCAACCAAACTGGTATCAAAAGATAGGGCTTGCTTTGACCTATATCAAAGATTATCGGTTACACAAAGATAGTTCATTAGCTCATTCTCGTGAGGGTCGAGACACGTTGCGCCCCAAGCGGCCAGCACTATGGGAAATGCCTATAGTCCGTTTCAACATTGCACTGTATTTAGTCACATGATTATAGGATTTAGTGGAGACTTCGCACAAAAATGGCCTAGCAACAGA
>JAWQFJ010024423.1:10000-17537 GCA_034096865.1 Theodoxus fluviatilis | reverse complement strand
CACCACCAGCACCACCACCCACCACCACACCACCACCACCACCACCACACCACCACCACACCATCACCACCACCACCATCACCACCCACCACCACCACCATCACCACCACCACCACCACCACAACCACCACCACCCACCACCATCCACCACCATCCACCACCACCCACCACCATCACCACCACCACCACGACCACCACAACCACCCACCACCAACCACCACTATCCACCACCACCACCCATCACCATCATCACCCACAACCAACACCACCCACCACCATCCACCACCACAATCCACCACCATCACCAACCACAAATACCACCACCCACCACCATCACCACCACCACCACCCACCACCACCCACCACCCACCACCACCACCACCACCACATCACCACCACCACCACCTCACCACCACCACCACCACCATCACCACCCACCATCATCACCACCACCATCACCACCATCACCACCCACCACCACAACCACCCACCACCACCATCACCACCCACCACCACCACCATCACCACCTCCAACCACCACCACCCACCACCACCACCACCACCCACCACCACCCACCACCACCCACCACCACCACCACGACCACCACCCACCACCATCACCACTAGCACCACCACCATCCACCTCCATCACCATCACCACCCGCCACCACCACAACCACACATCCCCACCCACCACCACCTCCACCCACCACAACCACAACCACCCACCACTATCCACCACCACCACCCACCACCACTATCAATTATCAGTCATCATCAATCATTCATCAATCATCGTCGTTGTCGTAGTTGTCTTGCCTTCGTCGCCGTCGTCGTCGTTGATGTTGTTGTTGTTATTCACCACCACCTCCACCTACACCTCCACCATCGTCGTCATCATCATCATCATCATCATGATCATCATCATCATCATCATCATCATCATCATCATCATCATCATCATCATCATCATCATCATCATCATCATCATCATCATCATCATCATCATCAATCATCATCATCAGTCATCACCATCAGTATCAGTACCATCATTATTAGCACCACCATCACCACTATCATCGTCGTTGTCATCATCATCATCGTCATCATCGTCATCATCATCAGCAGCAGCAGCAGCAGCAGCAGCAGCATCACCATCACTATCAGCACCACGACCACCACCACCACCACTACCTCCACCACCACCACCACCACCACACTTACCACCACCACCACCACCACCACCATCATCATCATTATCATCGTCATCATCAGCAGCAGCAGCATCGTCATCAGCAGCAGCAGCAGCATCGTCATCATCATCATCATCAGCAGCAGCAGCATCATCATCATCATCATCATCATCATCAGTAGGAGGAGTAGTAGCAGCACCAGCACCAGCAGTAGTACAATTGCCTAGTCGGGACCAATTCTCGTCTGCAGGTGCTTGTGGCTCGCGCCAGCGGCATTCGAAACTGCGGTGATCCGAGAGTTGCCTTACAGGCAAGGGGCTTAACTCGCACTGCCTCTCCCCACCCTGGAGTAAAACCGGGTATGTGTGAGGGCAGTTTGACTGCGCACTGTGGCGCGCTTCACCTCTGCCTGCAGCCGTCAGCCAGCATCTGGTCGAAGTACTTCTCAGGAAGTGGAGTTGCTGCTCTTTCCCGATGGTGTGCGTCCTATTTTTCTGTCACTGTGTTTGTTGTTAGCTACTGGTAAAGGCTTTTTCAGGCGGCCCGGTGATCAGGGGTTAAAGTGTAAAACGATTTCAGACCCAAAGGTGGGGTTTACGTCGCCGTATAAAACATTCAGCTTTACGTACATTTAATAGGGATTCTTCTCCTGTGGTCAGACTGCCCACACCGATCGCTTGTGGCTAGCGATAGCGGTGTTCCAAGCTGGACGAGTCCTAGAGTTTCGTCCTAGAACAAGGTGCTTACCTTGGATGTCCTTTGCCCACCCAGGAGTAAAACCGGGCACGTGTGAGGGCAGTGGCGGTGTTCTGTAGTGGGATTCACCCTTGTATGGAGCCCATGATGCACCACAGGTTTGGAACAACCCCAGGGAGTGGAGTTGGCGCCGTTTCCTGCTTGTGTGCGTCCTGTCGCTCCGTTACTACGCTTGTCGTCAGCTGCCAGTGAAGGGTTGCTCGCAACATCCAGTGATAAAGGGTTAAGTGTGAAGCGGGTTGAGACCGGTGCATGAGTGAAAAGTCGGTATAAGAAACACTACTTTTTGTCTTATTATTTACATATGAGACATACTTTGTTGTGAATTATGTTTATTACACATCGTGCTTCCTTGAAAAGAGTGTTTATTGATCAATTAAAATGATTGCTGTCACGGTGGATAGACTTGGTTGTATGTGCACGCCATGTTGCAAGTGGAGCTCTGTGGTCGAATGGTCAGCTCGCTTGACCTACATTCACTTGCGGCTAGTGGGTGCAGCGTTCCAAGCTGCGCGGTTTTGAGAGTTGCCTCCCTGAGCAAGGTGCTGTACTTACATTGCTTCTCGCCACCCAGAAGTAAAAGACGTACTTGTGAGGGCTGAACTGGAAAATTAGGGATGCTAACATGGGTGCGTTCATCCACAGCCTGGTTGCGTGCTCCCGAGGAAGTTGACATGGTGTTGGAGTGATAAAAAGAGTTAGCCCGATGACCAGGGGGTAATTGTGTGCGGACTGGGCAGCCATCAAGGGGTGGAAAAGTCGCGATATAAAAGAGAGTACCTATACCTTTCAAGGAACTTACCTCTATTTTTCATCTCTGTGCAGGACAGGGGCTTGGAGGTCAAGGCCAATGAGGAACACACCGTTCGCCTGTCCCGCCGTCTGTACAGGGGGGGTGGTCCTTGGGAGGACTACCCCCTCCTCCAACCCCCAGCCTCATTACGTCATCGCCTCGCTACGTCACTCCGCTGCAGTGCCGAGAGGGCGCGATCTGCCGCGCTGGGTTGCATCCCCTTGATCAACGTCATCAGAACGTGAGTACAGAGGGCGCTTATGATCACGTGTGTCGCTTGTTGAGGAAGAGTTTCACGAGTTTGGGAAGGCTTGGGGAGTAAGAGGGTTTGAAGTGCTGGTAACCAGGACAGATGGGGGGGGGGGGGGGGGGATAGGGGAAGAGGCGGGAGTAGGGAAGGGACGTATAGGAGGGAGGGATGTGGGGAGGAAAGGAGATGAGGAAGAAAGCGAGTGTGTATGTCCTGTTTAATCGGTTGGTGTATGCATGAATTCGTCTGTCTGTCTGTCTGTCCGTCCGTCCGTCCGTCTGTCTCTCTCTCTCTGTCTCTCTCTCTCTGTCTCTCTCTCTCTCTCTCTCTCTCTTTCTCTCTCTCTCTCTTTCTCTCTCTCTCTCTGTCTCTCTCTCTCTCCCTCTCTCTCTCTCTCTCTCCGTTTCTCTCTCTCCGTCTCTGTCTGTCTGTCTGTCTGTCTGTCTCTGTCTGTCTGTATGTCTGTATGTCTCTCTCTCTCTCTCTCTCTCTCTCTCTCTCTCTCTCTATATATATATATATATATATATATATATATATATAGAGAGAGAGAGAGAGAGAGAGAGAGAGAGAGAGATAAAGTCCTGTATTTTACTTTGCTGCAGCTACAAACTCAGGGACTATATGGCAGGAGATGTGGTTGGCGGCCTGAGTTCCGCCTTCCTGCATCTGCCCCAGGGGCTGGGCTTTGGGCTGCTCGCCTCCCTGCAGCCTGTACACGGTCTCAACACCACCTTCTTCTCCATCCTCCTCTACATGGTCTTCGGCTCCTCGCCCCATGTCTCCATGGGAACCAACGCCGTCATCTCACTTCTCACTGCCGGTATCGTGGAACAGTTCTCGCTTCCTGGGGGTCGGCTTGACGCAGTGACCGCCAACCTCACCACTGCCAATGCCACGACCTCTGACCTGGAGATGGAGTTCAAGGTCGGGGTCGCCATGGCGGCGACGTTTCTGGCAGGCCTGATGCTGTTGGCCATGGGCGTTTTCCGTCTGGGATTCCTGACCAACTACATGGCCGTGTCCTTCGTCAGCGGCTTCACCAACGCCGCGGCCTGTCACATCGCCACCAGTCAGGTGAGTCTGCAATGTGGAGAGAAGGGGAGGCAGAGAGGCAGGCAGGCAGAGAGACAGAGAGGCAGATAGGCAGGCAGGCAGGCAGGCAGGCAGGTAAGCAGGCATGCATGCAGGCAGGCAAGGCAGGCAGGCAGGCAGGCAAGCAGGCATGCATGCAGGCAGGCAGGCAAGGCAGGCAGGCAGGCAGGCAGGCAGGCAAGGCAGGCAGGCAGGCAGGCAGGCAGGCAGGCAGGCAGGCAGGCAGGCAGGCAGGCAGGCAGGCAGGCAGGCAGGCAGGCAGGCAGGCAGGCAGGCAGGCAGGCAGGCAAGGCAGGCAGGCAGGCAGGCAGGCAGCCAGGCAGGCAGGCAGGCAGGCAGGCAGGCAGGCAGGCAGGCAGGCAGGCAGGGCAGGCAGGCAGGCAGGCAGGCCGAAAGACGGACGGATGGACGCATGTACTCACGAAAAGGAAGCTCGGACGGACAGACAAACCGCGAGAAAAGCATACACTCAGACAGAGTGACAGAGAGATCGACCGAGTGACAAACACATACGCGCGCGCGCTCGACGCACACACGCACGCACACATGCACGCACACATGCACGCACGCACACACGCACACACACACACGCGCACACACTCACACACACGCACGCACGCAAACACACGCGCGCGCGCACACACACACACGCACTCAAGCACGCACGCACGCACGCACACACACACGCGAGCGCGCGCGCTCGCACACACACACACACACACACAGCAGAGCAAAGGTAAAGGCACAAGTAGTGATAAAAATAGTACAGGCAGACAGACAGACACACAGACAGACGCACAGGCAGACATGAACACACAGACAGTACACAGACAAACAGACAATAGGAAAGACACACAGATGGACGATCGGACAGAGAAATGAATGGATGGACGGGCGGACGGATAAACAGACACAGAGAAAGGCACACAGACCAACACACAGACAGACGCACAGAGCGGACCAGGCGACTGATACACGGACACAATTAATAGGCAGGCAGACACAAGTGGGGATCTGTCACGGTGGTCAGCGCGCTTAATCTGCAGTAGCTTTCGACTGGTGGGTGCGAGGTTCGATGCTTCGTGTATCCTGGAGTTGCATCCTTGAGCAATGTGCTTCATTCAGGTCGCTTCTCCCCACCCAGGAGTAACACTGGGCACCAGAGAGGGCAGTGGCGGCGTCCTGTAGTGCGGACAACTCTTGTATGGTGCCATGAGCCAACATCAGGCTGGAATCCTCCCCAGGGAGTGGAGTGGGTGCCGGTACCTGACTGTGCGCGTCTTGAATGTTGGTCGCTGTGTTTGTTGTCAGGTGCTCGTAAATGATTGACCAAATGGCTCTGTGATGAGGGGGTAAAGCGTAAAGCGGTTTCAGACCCAGACATGGGTGATGAGTCGATAAAACTACACCTTTCACCTTTCACCTTTCACTTTTCGGTTAGTTTGGTGAAGGATTGATCAAGCTGCCCAGTGGTCAGGGGGTGAATTGTAAAGTGGTTTGAGACCTAGACATGGGAGATGAGTCGCTGTATAAAACCACACCTTTACCTTTTAGTTAGAACGAGATAGGCTGGAATACGCAAATGACCGTGATAGGAAGCAGACAAGCAAAGAAGCCGGCAAACACACGTACTTGCATAGAGGCAGATGGGATTGAGTCTCAAAGACGAGATAAGCTTCAATGGAACTTTCCGACTAAACGACTGCCATTTGATATTCCCCGCCCTACCCCACCCCACCCCACCCCACCCCACCCCACCCCACCCCACCCCACCCCACCCCACCCCACCCCACCCCACCCCACCCCACCCCACCCCACCCCACCCCATTCCACCCACCCATCACTCTAGCCCCCATCACTCTCGCTGAGAAAGCAAATGGGTCCATGCCTGCAAAAACATACACACACGATTCCATACAGACATGCGTGCACACACATCGCACACGGACATGCACACACACGCACAAATTGACATGCGCACATACACTGACACACTGATACACGCATACACATACGCGCGCGTGCAAGGTAACATCCGTTTAGTAGCGGCAAACCTTTAGATGTAGCAGATTCACCACTTGAGACCATCAAGCAAAAGGCACACTCGTATACGTTATGTTACCTGTACAACTGTACAAAGAATAAGAATTTTCCAGTAGGGCAACGGTTTGATTGAAAATGTACGTGTGTACAATAGATGATGATGATGTTCGTCCATCGGGATCGATGAGGACCATAGATGTCATCATTTCATCTGGTTGTGGTTCCTCAGATGGCTGGTGAGACCAATCCGGGCTCGAAAGAGTCTGTTGCAGTTTGGACAGGGAAGTGCAGGTGGCTGACCAGGGGAATACGAACTGCTGGCTCTGGACTTCCTGGTGGCTCGCTTCACAGCAGAACCACTCCATCTTCTCTGTTCAAAAGCTGCTGCACCAGCATGGACTCTACTGCGCCAGGCAGAGCGGTCTGAAGCAACACTCTCCCAGCTGTCAGGATCTATGCTGCAGTTCTTCAGAGAGGCTTTTAGGGTGTCCTTCTACCTCTTCTTTTGTCCGCCAAGGGATCGCTTGCAATACAACATACCGACAGGACTTCTGAGTGCTCCCATGGCAACTGAAACCTCTGGCTGCTGGACTTTCGAACTGTACTCCAGTATAGCTTATCAAGAGGCCTCCCTAACCCACCAAAGAGTCTCTGTTAATTGTTACCTAAAACACGGGTGAAAATATAATGGTGTATATTATATACTTCTGATCATTCTCATGTCATGTGTTTCCAGATCACCAAGATGCTCAACATCAAAATCCCTCGCTTCGTCGGAGTGGGCAAACTCGTTCAAACTTACATCGCCATCTTCTCCAACATTGGTCAGAGCAACGTGGCGGACCTTATCATCGCCTTGGTCAGCATCGCAGTCCTCCTGGCGGTCAAAGTCGGCATCAACGAGCGCTTCAGATCTCGCATGAAGATCCCTGTTCCGGTGGACCTCCTCCTCGTCATCGCCTGCACTGTGGCGTCCCACTTTGGCGAGTTCCGGGTGCGGTGGGGGGTGGCCGTGGTTGGACCCGTCCCTAGCGGCTTCCCTTCCCCTCGCCTGCCAGAGATGTCCGTGCTGGGAGAGATCATCGCCCCGAGCTTCGTCATCGCCATTTTGACCTTTGCCATGACGGCCGTCCTGGCCAATCTGTGTGCCCGGAACCACGAGCTGCATCTGGACAACAACAGAGAGCTGGTGGCCTACGGCCTGACGAACCTCCTCTCCTCTTTCTTTCCCTGCTTTCCCAGCTGTACTGCGCCCCCCAGGACAATGATGCTGAGCTCGCTGGGATCCCGCACCACGCTCAACGGCCTGCCAGCCCTGGTCTTCATGGTGGTGGTGCTTGTGGCTGCAGGGTCTCTGTTCGAGGCGCTACCTCTTGCAATGCTGGCAGCCATGATCGCCGTGGCGAT
>JAWQFJ010024421.1:95000-126500 GCA_034096865.1 Theodoxus fluviatilis | reverse complement strand
GGCATGCGCAGTTCCAACACGTGCAGACGCACTTTGCATGTGTGGCATGCTCGGATGACCACCCGACAGGAGCTGTTGACACCTGCATCCGGGTATCCTCCAAGCACGAGGTTTCCGTAGTCCCCCTTCTCTGCTCGTACCACCTCGGAATGAGGCGTCCCACACCACACTGGGCCTGGGATAGACCGGAAACAGAGGGCAATACTGTGTAGTTTGGGCACTCATTATAGGAATGACAGTGGCCCCACGCTCAGGGAGAAAAGTACAAAGTCGTTTGAGCACCCCAAGAGGGTGAAAAATCGTTATGTAAAACCAATATTTACGTTTACTAAGACGTGGCACAACACTTTTTTTTAAATTTCACTCTTCACATGTCCTGTGTCCGCCATCGTTAACACCACACAAGGTTATAACATAACACCACAAACCACACAATACAGCACAATGCACTAAAGAAGAAAAGTGTGTGACACATAGGATAGACATAGCACTATCACTACAACATACTACATGCCATGCACAAATACAAAGGAATGCAACGTATATCTAAATGACAAAGAATAGAGAAGAGGATGGGTGGGGTGGTTGTGGTGGGTGAATTCAGAGGCAAAGAAAAGAAAGGGAGATTCAAAGGATAGGAGGATACAAAGAAGAAAGGAAAAACCATACACAGAGATACTCAGGCACATACGAACAGACGAACAGGCAGGTGCCTGGGCGATGTATAAAGACACGGACATGCATGAGTGCACACACGCACACACACACGCACACACGCACTCACGCACACACACACGCACGCACACACACAAATCACTGCACACACACACTCTTGTGAATGCGCACACACATACAGGCTCGCGTGCGCACGCGCACACACATGCACCCACGGACTGGAAACTGGGCACGAAAGAATCCTGATTATCAGGAGCAAAGACGAATACACGAGAGAGACAGGAGGCGGGAGATACAAAAAATAGATCGAGGTGCGAAGAAAAAAAGAGGGAAAACCTACTGAACAGAGAGAGGAATATCGAAAAATGCCGTAAACCATAGCGATTAAACAGGTGAGAAAACAATGTATTCATCTTGCCAATCCTAAAAACACACTTGCAGGGACGTAAGACACACACATAAACATATTCTCAGCCGCAAAGAAGTAGTCCACAGCAGCGGGAACGGGAGAAAGGTTCTGCAGCCCGTCATTCAGAGATAAGGGGGACAGCCTTATCAAGGGCAACAAGGGAGTTTGTGTGGGACTTTTGCTTGTTCTATTTATTTGTTTCTTTTACAAGAAAACCTTCTCCTTTTCCTGCTAGTTTCTTGTTCTTTACGTCCATCTGAGCTTCTCGAATCAGAGCGAAACCATTGGTCACGTGGCATGTACAGGCCGTGCAGGTGACGCAGAAGAGTTTAACAAATATGTTGACCTTTCAGCTGTCTTCAGAACTCAGAACTCAGCACTCCGAAACGACTGGAAAGAAAGGGGTCATATGAACTTTCCGTTTCTTCAGACAACTTTGCTGATCTTTCTCTGTGATCCATCCCGGGGGAGAAAAATGCAAACCCATTTCGCTCAGAAATAGAACACGGAATTCTAAAAAAATATATATCGGGAAGATAACATTCATTCACATCACTGAATTTCGTGAAGTTTTTCCCTGAGAAATGGGACAAAACACTTCCCGTGTTTGTTTGCAAGTTTTGGCGGGGGAAAATTCTTCACCTCCTGTACCATCTCATTTCCTCTTTTTTCTTTCCTTCTTAATTTTTCCCCCAACACACACTGCTCCCAGTGACCTCTCCGTCCAAGCAGTGGAACATACGGGCAACTGATAATACAGTTAGGGCCGCCAGAGAAGCTGAGCGAAAGGACCTCAGCTGGCGACAATAAACTAAGTTTCCAGTCGGCCAAAAGTCATCTTGGAATCAGCACAACGGCGGTTCAGAGTGGAGCCACTTGGCCCTAAGTCAGCCATCATCGGGCTAGCAGCAGAGCCGCATTCGCTTGCCGAGAGAAACCTTTCAGCGCACTCTCTTCGCCGCTGTGCATCATTGATGACTAATGGAGCAGGGAAAACATCAGCCATTTGGGTCAGCAGCGATCGTGGATGCTTCTAGAGAAGCAGAAGAAAAACCTGAAAGGACGAGAACCACTTGGAGGGCGATGTACGAGCGTCCAAGCCAAACTGTCCATTGAGAGAAATGGAAGTGGCTACCACTGAATAGAGGGATCTCCGCCCCCGCTTCTTGTTCCGTTCCCACGCAGGCTTTTGTGGAGGGGAGGCAATCCATCAAGACCGAGTGCCCTGGTTATGATAGCCAGGCACGAAGAGAGATCTGTAGAGATGCTGGAAAGGCAGCCCATGCTGGCTTTCAGCAATGGAAGCCGGCTTGCCATTGCTCAGGGAAGCCACGTTCTCTTTACGTGCATTTATCAGAGGCCAGACACAGTGAATTGTAACATAGATACCCAGCTAGGAAGACCACTCACGCACTCTCCCGTTGCTCGAAAAAGAAGAAGAGATGGAGGAAGTACTGAATAGAGAGGAAATTGTGTGGCGACATTTCATCAGTGATAGCTTTGTATTGCGATGCAAAAATGTCACAAGAATGGGAGGGTGATGTAGAGGATACCGTCACTACAGACAGTCACAGACAACACTAAAATTCATCATCTGACCCATGACAAAAGTTGCATGAAAACTTTCCTTGATTTGATGCCGGTTGCTGTAAAACTTTGGGGGATTTCCACTTCTTCAGCCGACTTCTGCCCACTACGACAATTCTTCTGTCTGTTGTATTATCCAACTCCATGATAATGAAATTCCACCCTTTCGTTCATCCTTTGATTCACAGCAAATTTGTAGTTGTTACAAGTTACGCATATGGGGATGCATTTCGAAGTTTAAAGCGGACTTCTTCTTTTTAAAATCAGTGTTCCTATATTACTTCTTAGCCTAGCTATCACTGGTGAGACTGCGTGATCACAGGTTTGCCCCACTAAAAGTTACCCAGCAAAGTGCTGCTCCTACTTGAAGTAAGAAGAGCGAGAGATACCGTGTATGAAATGCCCTGTTGGAGAGTAGCGACACCTAAGCAGAGGTTCTAGGTAGTGGTGTGACTTGTTTCCTTCGTAAAGTCCTGTCTGTACGGGGGCTCTCCTACCTTGCACGTAAAGTCCTGTCTGTACAGGGGCTCTCCTAGCTTGCACGTAAAGTCCTGTCTGTACGGGGGCTCTCCTAGCTTGCACGTAAAGCCCTGTCTGTACAGGGGCTCTCTTAGCTTGCACGTAAAGTCCTGTCTGTACAGGGGCTCTCCTAGCTTGCACGTAAAGTCCTGTCTGTACGGGGGTTCTCCTAGCTTGCACGTAAAGTCCTGTCTGTACGGGGGCTCTCCTAGCTTGCACGTAAAGCCCTGTCTGTACAGGGGCTCTCTTAGCTTGCACGTAAAGTCCTGTCTGTACAGGGGCTCTCCTAGCTTGCACGTAAAGTCCTGTCTGTACGGGGGTTCTCCTAGCTTGCACGTAAAGTCCTGTCTGTACAGGGGTTCTCCTAGCTTGCACGTAAAGTCCTGTCTGTACGGGGGCTCTCCTATCCTGTCTGTACGGGGGCTCTCCTAGCCTGTCTGTACGGGGGCTCTCCTAGCTTGCACGTAAAGTCCTGTCTGTACAGGGGCTCTCATAGCTTGCACGTAAAGTCCTGTCTGTACGGGGGCTCTCCTAGCTTGCACGTAAAGTCCTGTCTGTACGGGGGCTCTCCTAGCTTGCACGTAAAGTCCTGTCTGTACGGGGGCTCTCCTAGCTTGCACGTAAAGACCTGTCTGTACGGGGGCTCTCCTAGCTTGCACGTAAAGTCCTGTCTGTACGGGGGCTCTACTAGCTTGCACGTAAAGTCCTGTCTGTACGGGGGCTCTCCTAGCTTGCACGTAAAGTCCTGTCTGTACAGGGGCTCTCCTAGCTTGCAGGTAAAGTCCTGTCTGTACGGGGGCTCTCCTAGCTTGCACGTAAAGTCCTGTCTGTACGGGGGCTCACCTAGCTTGCACGTAAAGTCCTGTCTGTACGGGGGCTCTCCTAGCTTGCACGTAAAGTCCTGTCTGTACGGGGGCTCTCCTAGCCTGTCTGTACGGGGGCTCTCCTAGCTTGCATGTAAAGTCCTGTCTGTACAGGGACTCTCATAGCTTGCACGTAAAGTCCTGTGTGTACGGGGGCTCTCCTAGCTTGCACGTAAAGTCCTGTCTGTACGGGGGCTCTCCTAGCTTGCACGTAAAGTCCTGTCTGTACGGGGGCTCTCCTAGCTTGCACGTAAAGTCCTGTCTGTACGGGGGCTCTCCTAGCTTGCACGTAAAGTCCTGTCTGTACGGGGGCTCTCCTAGCTTGCACGTAAAGTCCTGTCTGTACGGGGGCTCTCCTAGCTTGCACGTAAAGTCCTGTCTGTACGGGGGCTCTCCTAGCTTGCACGTAAAGCCCTGTCTGTACAGGGGCTCTCCTAGCTTGCACGTAAAGTCCTGTCTGTACAGGGGCTCTCCTAGCTTGCACGTAAAGTCCTGTCTGTACGGGGGCTCTCCTAGCTTGCACGTAAAGTCCTGTCTGTACGGGGGCTCTCCTAGCTTGCACGTAAAGTCCTGTCTGTACAGGGGCTCTCCTAGCTTGCACATAAAGTCCTGTCTGTACAGGGGTTCTCCTAGCTTGCACGTAAAGTCCGGTCTGTACAGGGGCTCTCCTAGCTTGCGCCGGGATGGATGGATGGATGGATGGATGGTGTTTTACGGCCTATCAGCCTTTGAAGGCTATATAAGGCCATTAAGCACGAAAATCACAAGAACAGTTGAGAGTAAACGCAAATCAAGCCTCAGTGTCCCTAGTTATTCGCCTCTTGCGAATCGCGTAGGGAGACGCGGTGGGTCAATTCTTACCCCGACCCCACAGGGGGTTGCACCGGGAAATCCACAAAATCCGGTGATCGTTTTCGAAACCGACAAACAAAAACCAGTATTCGGCATTACCATAAACACATCCCACTCTGGGGGCTCGATCCCATGAGGGCAACATTGCTGTTTCTGCGCTCCAACAGGTGGCTGTTTCTGCCATGTGCTCTCTCGCACACACGCCTTTTTGTGTACCCTTTTACAGGCTTCTAGAACCTTCTCGTGTCAACCAGAATCCCCTCGACCATCTGGAAGCAGCTCGAATGACGTCACATGACACTTATAATAATAATAATAATATGTTTATTTATAAGGCGCACTTCCTCCACACAGTCAAAAAAGTACATAGTGGAGCTCTAGGCGCACTTCAAAAGACTAATTCCCTGACTACGTCACGTAACTAAGCAACGACAAGGGTGAGGAGACTGACGTAAAAACTTATAAAGCACCACAACATTCCAGCACATTCAAGAACCTTCATAACAGTAGCAATCCTCACCACACGATGACATTCGGTATAAAATGAGCGCTGCTCGAATGGCTACAATCAATAAAATAGGAGAAAAGCTGTGTTAATCTCCAATGATACGATCAATCTCTAGTATATCCGATAATTGTGTTGGGAAGCTTGTGGCGTTGTCTGTTTGACAGGTTTCTGCAGAATGCCTGGCGACTTCTTACCGATGTCGATTCCATTCTCAAGGGCGATGATGCGAGTGAAGACGAGGAGAAGAGGGACGTAGGTGCAGGCACCTGCAAATATACAAATGAAGCATTATGAATATACATGTACATTACATAAGATGAAAGATTATCGTTTACTGTCCACCCATACACACCCAAAACCCGGTCATGCTATTTACCGAAATGGCGCTAATGGCGCTAATGGCGCTAATGTCTTACCGAAATGGCGCTAATGGCGCTAATGGCGCTAATGGCGCTAATGTCTTACCGAAATGGCGCTAGTATGCACATGTACATGCACCAAGCAACATATACACACAAACACATATTCACACATTCACACATATTCATGCATACACACACACACACACACACACACACACACACATACACACACACTGTGCTGGACTGCATGAAGTTTTCTATGTTTATGTAAGGTACTGTTTCTGTTCAACAAGGTTTAATATCAAGGCCACACACACAAAATGTTGTAATTATGGTAACCCAACCAACCCCATTTTTTTCTGCTGACCCAAAACTTTATTTTCAATCATGGAAAAAAGAAGAAAAAGAAAAGAAAAGAAAGAAGTTGATTATAACAAACTGTGTGCTGTCCCATTGTCCTTGCCCTATGTGCACTCTGGGAATCCACTATTTAAATTAGATCAAGCATCTTCAAGAAAACAAAGTTCAGTTTATGTTCAATCTGGCCTCTTCTGAAAATTAAAAATGAAAGTTAAATAAATAAATAAATAATTTAGGCTCTCCTACCAAGCTTCACCCTCCACTCCACTCTTCTTTTTTGCCATTATACCTTAACCCCAAAAATCTTTTTATCCCATTGAGCATAAAAGCAAGTCTGTAAAACCAATGCTTGGAAGACTTTACACCAATACAAATTTTATCATGACACCCACTCAGGGACAAGACTGGAAAAGTCACAGGTAGAGCCTGCATGTACAAGACAGAGAATCCTTCTGATCAGATGATACTATCATCCATCTCCTCCTTACACCTCCCCTTATCTCCCCTGATAAATGACACCTAGGGTTTCATGACCTGCCACAGTAGGAGTGCAGATGTCATAATATGCAGCACAGTCAACCACACAAGTTACATGTAAGGAGTGTGGAGCTAGCAGGCTTATGACTCAACCACAGTCCCACTTCAAGCCACGCCAAATAAGGCAGGGGTGCTTACAACAACACAGGGAGCAGGTCCAAAAACAGTGTGGAGCTGTTTCTAACGTAATTTGCGCAAATATAGTTAGAATAGCTTAAAGTTAAATACATCATATTCAAGAAGGGGATAACGATATATATATGCTCATTTCTAAGCCATTTCGAAGACATTAGCGCCATTAGCGCCATTTCGGTAAGACATTAGCGCCATTAGCGCCATTTCGGTAAGACATTAGCGCCATTAGCGTCATTAGCGCCATTTCGGTAAATAGCATGACCATGCTATTTACCGAAATGGCGCTAATGGCGCTAATGGCGCTAATGGCCGGTCATGCTCTTTGGTCTCCCCCTATTCCACCACCTCTTCTCTCTAAAGAGGATAAATATATACAAAAGCATGTCACCCTAAAGCGGAAGAAAACTTCCCACGCTCTCTGAGACTCCCGCTCAGGACAGAGGGATTCCAGAATAAACAAATGACCCCCGTGGCCAGGGGAGTGAGATGGACAGATAGACAGGGATCTCTTGGAGTGGACGCCTCACAACAACACGTCCAGCAAGGATGACAGCAGAGTCAAACTAGCGAAGCAGGGTCGCCAGACAGATTCCAGGATAAACGACCGCATGTCTGTTTCAAAATGTTGCTGTTTCTAACGTAATTTGGTCAAATATAGTTTGAATAGCTTAAATACATCATATTCAAGAAGGGGATAACGATATATATGCTCATTTTTCAGCCATTTCGAAGACATTAGCGTCATTAGCGCCATTTCGGTAAATCGATCGAAATGGCGGTCGACCGCATGTTTGTTTCAAAATGTTGCTGTTTCTAACGTAATTTGCGCAAATATAGTTAGAATAGCTTAAAGTTAAATACATCATATTCAAGAAGGGGATATCGATATATATATGCTCATTTCTAAGCCATTTCGAAGACATTAGCGCCATTAGCGCCATTTCGGTAAGACATTAGCGCCATTAGCGCCATTTCGGTAAGACATTAGCGCCATTAGCGCCATTTCGGTAAGACATTAGCGCCATTAGCGCCATTTCGGTAAGACATTAGCGCCATTAGCGCCATTTCGGTAAGACATTAGCGCCATTAGCGCCATTTCGGTAAGACATTAGCGCCATTAGCGCCATTTCGGTAAGACATTAGCGCCATTAGCGCCATTAGCGCCATTAGCGCCATTAGCGCCATTTCGGTAAATAGCATGACCCCCCTCACCTGGTATTTTGATACAAAACAAAGACGACGATTAAATACAAAGATAGTTTCCTATAACGGTTACGTCCGTTAGAATGAATGAATGAATGAATGAATGAATAAATGAATGAATGAATGAATGAATGAATGAAAGGAGTTTGACAGCCTAACGGCCTGTGAAGGCTATGTAAGGCTACTGATCACGAAATCATTGGAAACTCGCTAAGAGTAAGCGCAAGTAAATATTTCTCTAGTCAATCGCCCTTTACGAATCGCGTAGGGAAACGCTGTGGGTCTATTCTTACCCTCAACACAGGGGGGGGGGGGGGGGAGGAAGAGAGAGAGAGAGAGAGAGAGAGAGAGAGAGAGAGAGAGAGAGAGAGAGAGAGAGAGAGAGAGAGAGAGAGAGAGAGCCAGAAAGGACTATGTCACCAACAAAAAATAAAAAACGTAACAGTTACAATTAATATTATCTGTGCTGAGAGGGAATCATTTTCCGAATCTGAAAGTTTCAAGTTTTTAAGTTAATCTAAACGTTCACTGTAACAACTGCTAGACTGCGATTTCAAATCTCTAATCTCGACTTCAGTGCCTCCAAGTCTATGATTCAAAGTTTCAAGTTTTTAAGTTAATCTAAACGTTCACTGTAACAACTGCTAGACTGCGATTTCAAATCTCTAATCTCGACTTCAGTGCCTCCAAGTCTACGATTCAAAGTTCATTTGTAAATGTTAGCATGCCCCTCTGATGTAGCTGCCACCCGAATTAATTCAAATTACACGTTTGCAACGAGTCATAAAAATCGCTAGAGTCCTCATCTTGCCTACATTTCCGGGCCCAAAGATGGATGGATGGAATGAGTTTTACGGCCTATCAACCTTTGTAGGCTATGTAAGGCCAAAGCTCGAAAATCACTCGAACAATTGAAAGTAAACGCAAATCAAGTCACGGTGTCCCTAGTTGTTCGCCTCTTACGAATCGCATAGGGAGACTCGGTGGGCCAATTCTTACCCCGAACCCACAGGGATATTCCGGGCCCAAACACGAAGTAAACAACAGGAGAAACGAAATGGCAGCCCGAGGTTATCATTCGCAATCAACATTGCATGCCAGCTCATGATTATTTCACACCTGTTATACCGAACTGATAAAACTGATAAAGAAATTCTGGCTGCCGTTGTTCCGCTCTTGTTAACAAATTTTACTTCTCTTTTTAAAACCCTATCAATGCGACAACTCACGATCAAGCAGACTCCGTGTCATGACTGAACTCGTGAAACTAATGAGGAAACAGAACACACAAGGTCGACCATCTTCCCCACCGTTATCTTCAGAATCTGACAAGACCCCACGTATGCTATACAGTGAATCCGTAGGCGACAGACAGAGGAAGTGACGTGTACTGGGGACCGTAATACCTCAGCGTGACGCATGCTAAATCTCCCATGACTGAAGCACTGCGCCGCCGCGGTAACAATGCACTGGTTGTTAAGGACGCTGAGAAATGGCGCCAAAGGGCTGATAACTCTCGTTAGTGTCGTCTCGTCATCTCTGCACTCGTCAGACTGCCACAGGACCTCCAGGAAGGAAGGCGTCCTACCCCTGACCCAGTGAGATAAGATGTGGCTGCAGTCCAGATGGTCACACAAGATTAACTCCTATGTTTGAAAGTCAGTATGTTGATGGCTTATAGAGCGAATGGGTAGAAAGACGTAGGTCGACGAACCGCGACGAACCGCGACAAACCTGAGTTGATGATCTGGTGCAGGAAGTGATTTGAGCTTTTCCTTGCGCCACTGCAGTATAATTGCTCTACGTACATGTGGACACAGCAAATATGTTCGATGTAAATTGTAGACCGAACGACACAAATGAAGTGACTGGAACCCAAGTTTTGTGCAACACAAAAGATGTAATGGTAAATCGTTCGTTTAATCATATAAACAACAGCAACATTCATGACCTTCATTAGCTCTGAGGCATTTTCACACTAATCTTATGCTACTTGTTATGAAAACAGAGAGCTCAGTAGTAAGGCCGACAGTGAAAGATGGTCCCTTGGCATTTTTGAAGATTGAATCAAACATCTTACCCTATACATTACAAGTTTGATTTCTTCCTTGCATTTCCCATGCACTGGTTGCCTGCAGTGCAAGGACAGGGTGTATAAAGAGGCAGAAATGAAGGATGGATAGATGGATGTAGTTTTACGGCCTATGAGTCTTTGTAGGCTATGTAAGGCCATTGAGCACGAAAATCACTAGAACAGTTTCGAGTAATAGCGCAAATCAAGCCACGATGTCCCTATTCGCCTCCT
This sequence comes from Theodoxus fluviatilis, assembly GCA_034096865.1. NCBI lineage: Eukaryota > Metazoa > Mollusca > Gastropoda > Cycloneritida > Neritidae > Theodoxus > Theodoxus fluviatilis. The sequence goes on along the minus strand of JAWQFJ010024421.1, from coordinate 116,185 downwards.
ACGAATCGCGTAAGGAGACGCGGTGGGTCTGTTCTGACCCCCATCTCACAGGGGGGCAGGCAGGAACGAAGTGAAAGGCTGAATGTGGAGGATGTGGAGAGGGAGACAGCAACTGCTTGCGAAGGGCAGAGTAAGCCAGACAAGCCGAGATAGTGTCTCGCGGCAGCTCGAGCCGGGCGCGTCTATGCCAATGTCAGCCAGTCTCCTATCGTTAGTTAGATCATTGCAATTACATGGCACGACTTTTACAACTTAACTGAAAACAGCAGGAAGACTTCAAAGTCTCGACGCCGTTTTCGAAAAACTTTCAAGCTGTAGATAATTGTTACTTCATGTTATGAAACGTGCAGTTCTTTAATCAAAACCATGGAAAGTGTCAATGGTTTGAAAAACATTCGCAAAACACTTAAAACGTGTACAACGCCACCTACAAATAGCCAATCAGACACTTTCTGACATCATCGGCAACCAACTGAAGCTTGGCTAAAAAAATTACTATCTACGTGTTCATGGTTGAGCGCAGTGATTCGAAAAAGAATGGGCAGACACGAGATTGAACATCAGAAAATGACTAGCACGTGTACACGACATGTCGGGTGAGCCTTTATGGGCGAGGACACTGCAGGCCAGATAGAAGGAGACAGTCTCTTGCTGACAGAACGACTCCGACAGCCTCTACGACTCTGGCATCCTGGCACCGAAAGGGGAAAGAGTGTGCAAGGGCGGACAACTCTGAATTACGAGTTGCGACATTTCGGTTCCTTCTTAGATACCGTGAAGACACGCACTATATCATTAGACGTTTCAGTTTTCTACAAATGTCTCGTCTATTTTAAGTCAGGGTACTCTACCTTATGTTTTTTTTTAAATAAGAAAAGGTCATGGCAACAGATACGTTGGTATAAACCGATTTTTATCAATGCATTTCTTTTAAGTGCCTACAAACAGCATTTGCTTGGTGGATGCAGTGCTCTGTGAAATCGTGTTTACATATTTAAGATAAGCGAGTCTATACAAACACGAAAATAGGTTTGTATTACACCAGTGTTAATATGCAGTACTCTCTCTCTCTCTCTCTCTCTCTCTCTCTCTCTCACGCACGCACGCACGCACGCATACACGCACACACACACACACACACACACACACACACACACACACACACACACACACACACACACACACAAGCTAGACGGTCACACACACATACGGACGGACGGGCATGCACGCACGTACTCACGCACACAGCGAAAGACAAAACAAAATGGCGTGCATGGGTGTAACTTTTGCAAATACAGACAGTGGGACGGGTAATGCTAGTTATGAAAGGGGTAACGTCACATTTTGACCACGTCATGTGACAGCCCTACGCCCATCCAACACAAAAACGACACCATGCCACCTGCCAGATGCCACGTCACGTGATGATGACGTTAATAGCACGCACGTGCGAGTGTCCACGAAAAATAATTGACCTCATTATTCCAATTCAAAACGTCATGTCTACGGAAAAGGGAGACAGTGATGAAGTTTGTAAAGGCGTCTGTGATTGCACTGTCAGCAGCGTAGTCTGTTCCTGCATTTGGGTGAGGCCTTCCACAGAAAAGTCTCATCCATCAGACATGAAGAAAGATAAGGCCAAAACACGGGGAGGGGGGGGGGGGGGGGGCGGGAGGGGGGAATGGGGTGTGAAAAACGAAAAGCAGATTTACACGTAGCCAGAGAAAGGATTTTCAAATGCCCGTTGCAAATGAGACTGAGGAGCAATATAATGAATACATAGCATGAAATAAAAGGATAGGTATTACTGAACGAATGATAGCGATATCATCGAGAATGACACGTTTGTACATATAATCCGATATATTTCATCAGTGCAAGCGTCATCTTCACAGGTTTCTAGTCTAATAACTCCCTCTCAACATTCCTCTCATTTCTCTCTCTCTCTCTCTCTCTCTCTCTCTCTCTCTCTATCTCTCTCTCGCTCTTTCTCTCTCTCTCTCTCTCTCTCTCTCTCTCTCTCTCTCTCCCCTTCCCACTCATCCGTTCCACCCTCCCTCTCTCCCTCGATCCCTCCCCCACCCCCTTTCCTTTCTTTTTCCACTTCGCTGCTCACCTGCTCTACCCTGAACCCCATATCTTCAGCATGTTTCTTACTATAAAAACTTGCTTTCACAGTGTATCCTTCGTCTATTGTGTTATGCATCTTACAAAAACCTTTCACGTTAAAAACACCCTTCGACATTTCAAATAGGACATCAAACTACATTAAAACCACACATCTACAAAATTCCAGTCAGATCCAGAATGAAAAAAATGTTTATTACCTAAGTCATCACTGACATATCAGCACTGTTTCAAAATGGCTGCCTGCAACCATCTACATCAACTCGCTCTCAGTCTTCTCCTGAATTTCCACATTCCACTTCCTGGCAGTAACACTACAGGCTCCAGAAGGCTCAACACCACGGTTCTTGGAGCGCTGCATTTCCAGGAGTGTCGTGACTGCGGATGGGAGTGGTAGAATCCCAAGAATCCTCTAGGACTCTGCCAACTCTGGCACGGAGAGCTCCCTACGATATCTGGGCCCGATTCATCCTTTTCACACCACAGCGATGCGATCTCACACCGTCTGTCCTTGGCAGCAAGATATGGACCGCCGGTGTCCCTCCCAACAGATGGTCAGTGCTTAATTCGGGTAGCCACCTCCGGTAGTTTTCGGGTTCTGCGTTCGTGAATGTGGTCGAAAAGTGGTCCGTAGATTTCTCATTCCCAAAAACGACTAAAATCCACAACGAGTCACTTGGAAATAAAAGAGTTTCAGGTTTGTCGATGGATGAAACGTGGTACTTTATTTGAAAATATGTTGTAAAACATACTCTCTCTCTCTCTCTCTCTCTCTCTCTCTCTCTCTCTCTCTCCCACCCCACCCCCAGTGATATGTTGCAGCTTGCCATTGTCGGTGGGCCAAGATTTCTATATTCGGATGAACTTTTCTTCCGAGTACATGAGATTCGATAGTTAACACCAATGCTTCTGTAATGACCTTGAATGAGCAACTGCATATGGTGTCCGATCTGTGACCTCTCCTTTCCTTCCGGTCCCCCACCCCCTCTGTCTTGTCGAGTCTTGTCTAGTCTGGTCTGGTCTGTCTCAATGTCTCTCGGTATGTCTCTCGGTCTGTGTGTGTGCGTGCGTGCGTGCGTGCGTGCGTGCGTGCGTGCGTGTGCGTACAAATGCTTTCTTCCGACAGAAATGAGGTGGAATGGGTGGATGGGCTGAAGTGTTTCCTCTGGTTTTCCAGCGTTAACGTCTGTCACGCCGACAACAGCATCAACATCGGGTAATGTTGAAGAATAGAGTACGGACTCATTCTTGCAGCTACTGAATAAATGGGTGAAATGGGAACCGACTGACTCCATTGCCCCCTGTGCCTCTGCCGCCTAACACTTGGGAGGCAGGGGAAAAGTTCCCAAAACCTGCACTGTAGCCCCAGCAACGTCAATGCTGGTGCCGCTACAGTTGCTTACGTAAACATTGATCTCAGGATTAATTAGGTAAGGACGAAACGGTCAGGACCACCACGCTAGAAAATACAATCAACACATGGAGATCATGTTCTATGCATGGAGGGGGGATTTGCGAAGGCGGTGGTTCGGACCTAACGTCCTCACCTTCACTAATTCCCCTCATGCTGTTGCTTATCTTCCATCATCACAGCAAACCTGATTTGTTGTTCCGAGCGCGCTGACCACAGATGTCCGCCTCATTGCCAAAGTCATCCATTGACCTCCCTCTACAGGGAAGTCCATACCACATTGGTCAGTAGTGGCTAAGGAATATCGAGCAGTCCTCATTATAGTACATCGAGAGGGAGGATGTGGTTTTACGAGGACTATTATTAAATGCGAGTAGAATGGGGTTACGTGTTGGCCCCGACGTCATGGTGATCTTTTTGGTTTTGACAAATGTAGCGGCCAAGTTCAACTCTACCATAATCATCCAACGTTGCAGACTATCGAGACAATAAAGAAATGTTGCTGCGATGTCTCCATTTTCCCCTGATCAATAGGACGTTTCAAAATTGGCATACTTGTTTGTGCTGGGATCGTAATTCTGATAAAGTCAAAAGGTATTTCGGCCAATTATCATCACGAAACTCAACAGATCACTTCACCTCCATTCTTTTTCCAAACGAGTGTCCACCATCTCTTTCTCTCTCACCATACAAAAAGCTAATTTCCGTCATCTTCGCGGACAAAAAAAGTGACCTTGCATTGTGAGAGCACCTTAGAAATCTTCAGAGCTACTACACAAAGTCTGAGCCGTCTATCGGTAGTCATTCTTCCTGCGTACCGTTTCCATCCATTTGACCCATGCTCAAACCTCGTCAGCCGCTCTCTTTCCGTCTGGTCAATTAGTGGACCGGACATTTCTCATGTTTTCAACGCCTCGTGAACCCAGCAAATGGACCACTTGGGAATACGTTCTGACTTCATCCCGCACCCTGACCCCCGGATCCCTGCTCTCTTCTTCCTCTCCCATCAGTCCCTTCCATCCCCACCGCCTCCTTTCTCCCTCCTCCTCTCCCCACGTTCTTCTTCTTCCTCTCCCCTTCCCCCACTCCCGTTTCCACCCCCCGGGGCAGTTCCTCCAGGGTGGAGTGATGGCACGTGGGATAGCGGTCAGCAGGCGAGGAAACTTTTCACGCCTCATGTTTCGCGGCTGTCTGTGTCAACAATGGCCAGTAGATAGGGAAAGTCTGTCTCCTCGGGGGAGGATAACACAGCCGGAAGAAAGGGATGGAGGTTTGAGGGGAGGGGGGACGGGGGGTGGTGATAGGGCAGGGATGGAATCTATGGAGGGCTACAGAGGAATCCACAGACGGCTATCTCTAAGTCAACCACGTCCATCTGAGCCTGACCGTGGTCAGCACAGCGAGGAGTGAAGACATCTTTGGGGATTTAGATACCTCCAACAACACGATAGGGTCAGATACCTGCTGAGTCACAAAGGCTCCAGCACAGTCTGAGATGAAGACCCGTGAGGAATTTCGACACTTCCAGAGAGGCGTGAGAAAGGAATTCCTATAATTCCTAGCATATCTCCTTGGGAGCTCCGGCTTTTGAAAATGTTTACGGCATAAACATCTATGCTGGTTTTTCAACCTTTTTTTTCGTGCAGTCGTACTGTAGAAACTTCAGTAGTTTGAAGGTTTCAGCCATGATTAAGGTTGCAATCTCTTTCGGTTTTGAAAACTTCAGGCTTATAAATTTTGGTGTTTAGCTATGCTTCCAAGCTCACTATCCAAGAAAAGATTATCTTTAGCACGAAGAGCTTTATCCCAATAACGTTATAGCCTCTACAAAGTTTACATGGACAACAGCAAAGTTCAAAGCATTACGTATGAATGAAAAAATCCAACTCAAGCAACAGATCCCTTGATGTTTAAATGCTCCATGACTTTAACCCAAAAATGTGTCCTGTTGACAACAAAACCAAGATAGGAAATTCTGGACCACTGTCTGAGGAGAGAGTTCTCTTTGCTTCCATCTAGACGCCGCTACTCCGTGCCTCCCTTTAAAGGGAACCGAGGTTCTAAATCTTTTATTCCATATGCCGTCAGACTTTTGAACAGTTAGTTAGATGTGTTGTTCTTGTTGTTTTGTTGTTTTTGCTGTGGTCTTAGGTTTAGTTGGTGCTGTTGCTTGGATTTTCGCCCACTTGTGTTGGGTGGATTGTTTCCCTTTGAGAGCATTTTTTTCTGATATTTTTGCTGGTCTGTGGTGCTTGTGGTGATGATTGTGATGTGAGATGTTTTTGCCTTGTTCTTGTACATACTTGCTTGTGTTGGTGTTGCCTGTGATGTGCTGTGGAGGCTGAGATTTGCAGGGAGTGTGTGTGCGTGCGAGTGTGCTGTTTATGTATTTATCCCATCACATTATTTTTATGTATTCTTCTACTATGATTATTATTTGATTATTTTATTGCTGCCTCATAATGAAGTGTACTTGAATTGCCTGTTGTGGGACAAATACAGTTGTATTGTATTGTATTGTATTGTATTGTATTGTATTGTATTGTATTGTATTGTATTGTATTGTATTGACTCGACGTTTACGAATGAAACCACAAGCATCAGGTTGAAATTTAAGACGAAATTGCAGTGGTGCCGATCTATTGATGAAATGAACTTCCTCTGCATGGACTGCTCTGGTAACAACTTGTCTATTCTCACCGTTATCATTCCACCCCCATTCAGCTGACACTTGCTTACAAGGCGTTCAAACAACTCGGGCAAGTTTGCATACTAGGGCACTCCTTCCACGCGTTGTCGGGTGAAGAGCTCCCTGTGGAGGGGAGATAACTCCGTCTCGCTGATGGGCCGCATCACCTTGAAGGGGCGGCCACGCCAGAGCGAGGTAAGTCGGCATGCTCCTCGTGCTCCCCGGAGCATACAACCCCCTTCAGCTACTCATCCGGCCTCTCCCCCTGGGGCAGGCAAACAATGTTCTAACTAGCCAAATAGAAAAGCTAGATCGCCGCCCGATAGGTCCCTTGTTTCCTTTGCCTCGGGCCTGGAATCTGATTTTCTCCCAGGAGATAAAGTCGACAAGCGCCTCACAGCACACACCCCTTGCAAGCTGACGCGCGCGGCGCTGCTGTTGCCCCTAAATCCAGTGCGGGGCAAAGCTGGCGGGGTTTAGCCAGGCCCCCGTGGATGATAGGGGTTCAGAGGAGAGGTCGCGACTCCTTCATTCAGCAGTTTGGGGCCCACGGACTCCAAGCAAAATGGCGCCAGCCCCCTAAGATCACAGACGGCGACAACACTCTGACGAAAAAATATAAACTTCCTCGAGTCCCAAAGAAAGAAAAGAGCGAGAGATTAGAATTTACGAGTTTTTTTGGGGGTGGGTGGGGGGTGGGGTGGGGCTGTGGGGTGCACTGCATTTTTGCACCACCCGTGAGATGCCCCTTCAGGAAGAAGTGTGTGAGGGAAAACGAAGATTGTGCATTGATAATCAGACAGGGATCGGGGAGGGGGGACACACATGGTTTGCGGATAATGCTTAGTGGAGATGCTTTGTTCTTCCGGATGCGCGTTACACGACTCGAAAAGAGACGCTTGCGCATGAGACTCTCCCTAATAAGAACGCCATGGCCAAGCAGTGCGAGGCGAAACGACGTTTTCAATGGAGTTTTATTGAAGTCTCTGAGCTTCACCAGGACCGTGGTGATCACAGAAGGACCTCCGGTGTGCGCTTCTCCACCGCCGCTCGTTCCGCTGCAATGCCACGTCACGCTGAACCGCGGAAAGAGGAAACGGAAACGCGTGTTACGATGCAGAGCCGTCCCAGCATGCATCGGTGCCAATCAAGTCGGCGCTTTCGAACGATTCGCTTCCGGAGGGAACATCAAAAGTCAGCGCACATTACAAAGAGAATACACACTTCAGAGCAGCCTCCAGGTTGTACTTTGCAGGAATCGTATGGGGGAAAAAAGGATATGATGCAAATTCTTACCAGACACCCCAGAATAAATGCAGACATTGTGAATAAATGCCTTTAAACTCAATTTACGACTGAAGTTTAATAATCAACAATTGTTGCTTCCCAAAGATGGTCAAATTGTAAGGATTTCATCCATCCAGCAACTTCCATCACTAATAATAAATGAAAACGAATGTACAGCTACTTAGGAAAATAATCTTGGGATACATTATTGATAGAAAACAGGAACAATTTCAAACTGCAGTTCTGCACCGACGTGTATAGCATTGGTTATTCATCTCATATTTAATAAGGGATTCTCCAAATGCACATACCTCGTTTCATTTTATTTTACATAAGTAGCCTAGGTGAGGAAACAGCTACGGAATGTGAGGTAAAGATACGAAAAATCGTTCGAGGGTTCAATAACCAGGACCTTACTAATACTTAGCGTGGCGGAAATATTTCGTCACGACGCTGAAAACTTGCACTGTCAAGTTTTTGTGGGATTTTGTTGTTGTTGTTGTTGTTGTTGTTGATGTTGTTGTTGTTGTTATTGTTGTTGTTGTTGATGATGTTGTTGTTGTAGTGAAAATGAACAATACGCGTCTCTGAGGCAAAATATTTCGTGCACAGCTGACTGTACTACAGCTATCAATATGTCGTGAAAGTGCTCGAATGTACTAGAACATCGCAGTATCTTCGAGATTACACGCCAGTCCTCTCTACAAGTCCGTTGCCAAGTAACTTGAGGAAGTCAGGGTGAATACATATTTGGAAGTGTCACGTGACGTCGTTTGAGCTCCTTTGAAGACAATCGAGTGCATTCTCGTTGTTCTTGAAGGTTCTAGAAACCTATAAAAGTATATAAGCAGGGCGGCAGTGAGAGAATGAGACACGAGAGAGCGCCACAGAAGACACGTATAAGAGCACGGATAATTAACGGCGATTCAGTCCTCTGAGATCCACTCTCCAGAGTGAAGTTAGTATGGTAATGCTACTGATTGTATCACTGTGTTTCGACCTGTGCTTGAACAGTTTTTTCGAAAATGACCACCGGATTTCTGGAACTTCGACTTCCCAGCGCAAGCTAGGAGACCCCCTCGTATTAACAGTACTAGGCCTACATGAAGGAGACGAGTCGCTACAACTCAAACTAGAAAAAGAGCATTTGACAACGCTGGCATTCGATGTCAGATTTCCTTTGGCAAAGACTGCCCTCCACGTATGTCCGTTGCCGAGTACGCAACATTTGGAAGTTACAAAATGCGAACATATCTTTCAATGATTCAAAGGCAAATACTAAAATTTGTTTGACAGGTTCTCGAAACTAAACACTCAGAGCGCTTTAATGTTTACCCCCGCGTATATTTGTACTTGAACAAGAATGGTGCTTTGGATTTTCCTGACGGACGGCAGAAGAAAATTATCTATTCTTATTCTGCTTTCTGTTGCGCACGATCATTTCTCATCTATAACAAACTCCAAAACACATAGGCAGGGACAAGGAAGTGCAGATCCACGAAAGCAAAATAACAAGCACAACGCCAAGCTCGACAACACAAATGTCTCTTCGGCCATTTTACCATAGATTTATGATGGGCGAGTGTTCAACCTCATGAGCTAACATGCGATTTTCTCGGAGCAATGTGATTAATCACTAGAAAACACACCAAAAAACGGGTAAGGATTGCTTCGTACTCTGAGAAAGTAGAAGACTGTTGCCTCTAAATTTCACCCGAGACTTTCATGGCCGCCCCAAAAGACACAGGAGGCAGTGAGAGATAGGTTTCGGCCTTAGCCAGCCCTCTCGCGATCCACACAGGAACTCGGTGTATGTGATTTAGCAGCTTCTCAACACCACAGTCACTTCCAAGGGCTGCTCGTAAGTTTCCCGCTCTCTGGCAGCGTACCTGGAGCCTCGGACAAATCACTGCACAATGAGCCAGCTCTGATTTAAAGGGTGGGAACGGGCGGAGGAAGGAAAGAAGAGAGAGATGGGGAAAAAAGAGACGGAGGGCTAAAACAAAGAGTAATGAGTAAACTGGTGCAGCAGGAAACCAAAGAAGGGATGGTAGTGGAAGCAGTTATTAGACTCCATGCAAAAGATGTAATAACCCTCTGTGTATTATCTGGATTACTCTACTTGATTGATTGATTGATTGATTGATTCATTGATTCATTGATTGATTCATTGATTGATTCATTGATTGATGTTGGTGAATTTGATTATTATTACAGTTCAAGAATACTGTTGAGATTTTATGTTCATTTCTTAGAAGTACCGATTGTGGTTAACAGTATTTGGATTTTTTTTAAATTGATATTTATTACTGAATCGTACTGCAGATGTGTGTCAGTTGATGATAATAAAATCATTACGTCCTTTCCGTTGTTAACAAAGACTGTATTTGATTTTCCTTTGTTTCCTGTGTGTAACTAAGGTGGATTGCTCAAACCAGACCATCGGGGCCAGGCAGGGGGGTGTATCCAGAGCGTGGCAAATGTGGTTAAAGTGGTAACAGAAAGAGAAGTAGAAGTTGAAGTAGCAGCAGATGGATGGATGGATGGACGGATGGACATGGAATGGATCTGAATGGATGCATGCGATGCTATGGATGGGGATGGATGGAGAGTGGCTTTTTTTACGGGCTACCGAGCCCTTGGAGGCTATGTTTAAGGGCCATTAAGCATGATGGATGGATGGATGGCTAGTGTTTTACGGCCTATCAGCCTTTGAAGGCTATGTAAGGCCATTAAGCATGAACATCACTAGAACAGTTTAAACTAAACGTAATCCTGTCACGGTGTCCCTAGTTATTCGCCTCTTACGAATCGCGTAGGGAGACGCGGTGGGTCAGTAGCGGCAGAAGCAGGAGTAGCACAACAGAGAAAGTGATGGAGGTGTCGTGGATGAGGAGACAGGAGGAGCAACAACGGAAGTAGTTCTGCAGCTAGTTGCAATTCTGTCTGTGCGGGAATGATCATACTTGGCGAACATCTACGACGCACCTACGGCTCTGTGTGACTTCGTTAGCTTTGGTTCAACGTCTACGACGTGCCAAAGCTAAACACAAGTATTTACAGAAACTCTCTCCTCCCACCACCCCCCCCCCCCCCCCCCCCCCCCCCCCCCCACCCCCCCCCCCCCCCATCTTGTCTAAAACATAAAAGGCAATGAGAAGTGTTAGAAGTGAACGCGTTAAAAATGTAGTTGATCAGATCAATGGGAACGTATTTTATCGTTAAATAATTGTTTCAAAAAAAATTATTAACATGAATCTTATCATCTTAAAACCAGATGCAATCTATTATTATACTTAATATGTTCTTCAGCATCTGCAAAAATCATTCTTCAATCGGAATAGATTAAACTATTGCATCTTCCACGAAAGACATTAAACATAATGATAAGAAACACAGAAGAAAAGTCACAGGTAAGATCGAAGAGAATCTGTTTCCATTTCTAATTCTAGGTATGTAGAAAGAAACGGAACGAACACAAAGGGGGACTTTAAATGGAGAAAGGACGAAAAACTAGATATCTACTCGGAAACCAAATGATAATCATGTAGACGATAAGAACTCAACAATTTGTCTCGTGGGATGCTTGATAAAAATGACAAGGATACTGGACATAGGCGATGCGTAGGATGACCGACTGTATCTAACCAAACCGGAAAAAGGAAAAAAAAAAGATTTTTTTTTACAGAAAAGAAAAGAAATGCTCCGAAGGCATGAGCGTGAACAGCAGTCGTTGTCCTTACGACACAATACTTTTCCTCCCAGACACACACGGAAGAGGATCGGGTTGAAAACCCGAGGTGAGAAGTTGGCACGCAACATGCCACGGATGGAGAAATGAGGGGAGAGGATGCGAAGGAGGAATGTTAGCGACGGGAAGGAGGAGCTAGGATGAGGGGGAGGGAAGAAGGGCCCGTGGATGAGCATCAGAGGGAAAATAATACAAGAGGAAAAGGGGAGGGAACTCTGATTTAGGGACCACGTCAAAGGAGATAAGGCGGGCAGCTCCTAATGGGGCGACTGGCAGACGCTGAGTGATGGGTGCCCCGAGTTGTCTGCCCATGACTCAACGCGCTGAGAGACGTGCGACAGACATGCGCAGGAAGTAGCTGCAGAGTTATCACCCTTTCACCTGCCGCCGCCGCTCCCAAGGGGAGCTGGCGGTCACGTGGTTTGGCCAGCTAGGTGGCAGGATGAGCGATGGGGGAGACATTCCCCAGCCCGATCCGAAGCCGTACCTTTAGGGTCGAGGTTGAACGCGGAGGGCAAGGCTCTTTAATCTGCGAGTGAGCGATAGGCAGAACCCCGTCTTAGCCAACTCGACTTGAGTGTTGCAAGAAGGGGACCATGCGAGCGTATCGTCTGAAGTCGAACGAACCACGCCCACAATGATAAAGGGCTTTGTGAAAAGTGGAAGATTGAAGGAAAGTGGAGAGAAGAGGTGAGAAACAAAAAGCTTTAGTGAGGGAAGGAAACAGCCTGGAGAGCAAGAACGGAACGAATTAATCTGGCGGGAAAATTGGTGAGCATGTCGGAGCGTGCAAAGCTAATGAGTGGACCGAGTTCATTACGTCTCACAACCTTTGTCCTCTCTCCTGACGCTCATCGGAGGCGCTTAATCAATGTCTTCCTGTAGAGATGCGATTTTATCGGGGTGCGGGGTGGTGGGGTGGGGTGTGTGTGTGTGCTATTGTGTGTGTGAGTGTCGTGCGAGACGAGAGAGAGTAGAGATTGAGAGAGAGATTGATTGAGAAGAGGACGAGATGGGAGAGAGAGAGAGGAAGAGACTGCTGTGAGCTGGTGTGTTGTGTGTGTAGTGTGTAGTGTGGTTTGTGGGCCTATCTGTGGGGACTTCGTGTGGTGGGTGTCGTGTGTGTGTGTGTGTGCGTCTGCGTGCGGAGGAGGACTGTCTGGCTATGTGTGCGTTGGTGTGGGCGTGTTGTGGCGCGTCAATCTTTGGTGTGGGGTGTGTGTGTGTGTGTGTGGGTGTGTGCCCTTGTGTGGTAAGAGAGCAGAGCGAGATGAGAGAGAGAGAAAAGAGAAGGGGAGGAGAGATGAAGAGTGGAATTAAGAGAAGAGAGAGAGTCATTAGAGGGAGAAAGGAGAGAGAGCAGACAGAACGAGGCGGAGAGAGAGAGAGAGAGAAGAGAGGGAGAAAAGAAAGAAAGAGAACGGAAAAGAGAAGAGATCCGCGGAGGAGAAGAGAAGAGACGAGAGAGAGGAGAGAGAAGGGGAGAGAGATGAGGGAAGAGGACTGTGTCGGGTGTGTTTGTTGTTTGTGTGTGTTCTTGGTGGTGGTGTGTAGGTGCGCGAGACAGGAAAAGAGCCTGGGTCGTGGCCGAGATGAGAGAGATTAAGTGATATGTTTCTGCTTGTGTGTGTGTGTGTGTGTGTTGTTTGTGACGTAAAACATGTGTGTGCTCTATGTGTGTAGTGCGTATTCTGTGTGCTTATTTTTGTGGGTGTGTGTGTTTGTGTCGATTCCTAGTGTGTGTGTGGTGGTGTGTAGACATGGTGTGTGTGTGCGAGAGAGAGAGAGAGAGTCGTTGTGTGTCTAGTGACATCGCAGACTCTATGTGTGTTGAAGTGTGTACGCGCACACGAGACGGACGAGGGAATGAGAGCGAGAGAGAGAGGAGTGTTGTTCCCAGAGAGAGAGAAGGAGAGTGGTGGCTAGTATAGTGTTATGTGCTCGCGTCAGGTGTAGTGGCGTGCGAGAGAGGAGAGAGAGAGGAGAGACAGATGGAGAGGAGAGGAGAGGAGGGGGGGATGGGGGTGTGGAGGGGATGTGAGGGGGGGGGGGAGGGGGTGTGTGTGTGTGTGTGTTGGCCTGTGCGTCTGTGTGTGGTGTGGTGTGCGTAACTGTGTTGGTGTGTGTGTATGTGTGTGCGTGGTGTTGTGTGTGTGCGATGTGTGTGTGTGTAGTGTGTGTGTGTGTGTGTGTGTGTGTGATGTGTAGTTGTGTGTGTATAGAGTGTGTGTGTGTGTAGTGTGTGTGTGTGGTGTGTGTGTGTGGTGTGGTGTTTGTGGTGTGGGTGTGTGTGGTGTTGTGTGTGTGGTGTGTATATAGTGCTGGGGCGGTGTTGTGATTATTGTGTGTGTGAGGTGTGTGGTGTGTGTGTGTATGTGTGTGTGTGGGTGGTGTTAGTGTGGGTAGTGTGTAGGTGGTGTGTGAATGTGGAATGTGTGGTAGTGGGTCGTTGTGTGTGTGGTGCTGGTAGCTTTGGGTGTGGTGTAGTGCTGTGTGTTGTGTGTGTGTGTGTGTGTTGTGTGTGGTGTGGGTGTGGTGTGTTGGTCGAGTGTGTGTGTGTGTGGTGTGTGGTGGTTGTGTGTGTGTGTGTGTGTGTGTGTGTGTGTAAGTTCTCTAAAACTATATAATTGGCATTTATAAACTGTCTTAGAATGTGTGTTTCAACTAAGCGTTGATTTGATTTTCTTTTTTTAACACTAAATATGTAATTTAAATTTGTTTTCTTTTAATCGTAAAATCTCCGTACAATTTTATCCCGTCTCCATGGAAGGCTCATTAAATGATATCATACAGAAGTAAGTACTCGTTTGACTAGAACTGCATCATTATAAGCTTCATTCTGTTGACACATATAATAAAATAATATATTAATTACACATTTTACTACTTTGTGTAAGATCCGTATACGGTGAAAGTAGAAGAAACGCTCTCTCTCTCTCCGCCCCCCCCCCCCCCCTCCTTCTCCCCCCTCCCTCCAAAAAACTTTCATATACTCTCCTCGAATCCTCTGCTTCGGGTGGAGAAGGCAATTTTGCCTTTAGTGGAAAAAAATGTGAAGGGAGGTCTCTCAAACAACCACAAACACTAGTTCACGTCGGAGCCTTATAACGAGAGCAAGGTGGGGCGGCAATCGGACAGCGACGATCTCGAACGAGAAAATCTCGTTCCCCTCCTCTCCCGAGTCTTGACTCGCAGACTGACAGGCAGCGAACGTACCATCTCGCGCTAACCCGATCGCCTCGCTGAGTGAATTAGCCTCAAGAACGGGCGCTAATTAATCAATTACAAAGCGGGCCTCCCAACCACCACAACCCCACGTTAGAGTCCCCGCTCCCCCTCCCCCTCCCCCCCCCCCCCCACCCCGGGAGATCTCCCCCATCCTATTCCCCATCTCCCACCCTTTTCCATTACACCCCCTCCCCATCGAACCCACTACACGCTTCCCCAACAGAGCCTTGGAGAGAGAGAGAGAGAGAGAGAGAGAGAGAGAGAGAGAGAGAGAGAGAGAGAGAGTGTGAGAGAGAGAGACGAGAGAGGCTAGCGAGAGAGAGAGGAGAGAGAGTAGAGAGGTGGGGTGGGGGGGTGGGGGGGCAGACTGACAAACATACACGCACACACACTCACACGCACACACATACACACACACACACACACACACACACATATATATATATATATATATATATATAGAATATATATATATATATATATATATATATATATATATATATATATATACAGAAACATACATATGCACACACGCACGCACGCACGCATGCATGCACGCACATACACATACACACAATCGCGAGCGCACACACATGCACAGAGGCAGACTCACATACGTTAAAGTAGGAAGAATACATAAGGTTTGTATTCATGCAGTGAGCTGGCGAGGAAGAATTCATCGGGAATAATCTAATGCATCTTACAAATCAACATGACAATGGCTTAAAATTATCACTGAGATGGGGAGAAATTTGACAGAGATGAGCGTGAGGGAAGTGGACTTCGAACAAGAGGAGAGTTTGTGAAACAACCAAAAGCTGTGGACCTCGTCAGTACGCCTCTCTGGTCCCTCCCTCTCCCTTCCTACTGCAGTCTGGACAGACCTGCCCTTCCTACTGCAGTCTGGACAGACCTGCCCTTCCTACTGCAGTCTGGACAGACCTGCCCTTCCTACTGCAGTCTGGACAGACCTGCCCTTCCTACTGCAGTCTGGACAGACCTGCCCTTCCTACTGCAGTCTGGACAGACCTGCCCTTCCTACTGCAGTCTGGACAGACCTGCCCTTCCTACTGCAGTCTGGACAGACCTGCCCTTCCTACTGCAGTCTGGACAGACCTGCCCTTCCTACTGCAGTCTGGACAGACCTGCCTTCCTACTGCAGTCTGGACAGACCTGCCCTTCCTACTGCAGTCTGGACAGACCTGCCCTTCCTACTGCAGTCTGGACAGACCTGCCCTTCCTACTGCAGTCTGGACAGACCTGCCCTTCCTACTGCAGTCTGGACAGACCTGCCTTTCCTACTGCAGTCTGGACAGACCTGCCCTTCCTACTGCAGTCTGGACAGACCTGCCTTTCCTACTGCAGTCTGGACAGACCTGCCCTTCCTACTGCAGTCTGGACAGACCTGCCTTCCTACTGCAGTCTGGACAGACCTGCCTTCCTACTGCAGTCTGGACAGACCTGCCTTCCTACTGCAGTCTGGACAGATCTCCCTTCCTACTGCAGTCTGGACAGACCTGCCCTTCCTACTGCAGTCTGGACAGATCTCCCTTCCTACTGCAGTCTGGACGGACCTGCCCTTCCTACTGCAGTCTGGACAGATCTCCCTTCCTACTGCAGTCTGGACGGATCTCCCTTCCTACTGCAGTCTGGACAGATCTCCCTTCCTACTGCAGTCTGGACGGACCTGCCTTTCCTACTGCAGTCTGGACAGACCTGCCTTCCTACTGCAGTCTGGACAGACCTGCCTTTCCTACTGCAGTCTGGACAGACCTGCCTTTCCTACTGCAGTCTGGACAGACCTGCCCTTCCTACTGCAGTCTGGACAGATCTCCCTTCCTACTGCAGTCTGGACAGACCTGCCCTTCCTACTGCAGTCTGGACAGATCTCCCTTCCTACTGCAGTCTGGACAGATCTCCCTTCCTACTGCAGTCTGGACAGACCTGCCTTTCCTACTGCAGTCTGGACAGACCTGCCCTTCCTACTGCAGTCTGGACAGACCTGCCTTCCTACTGCAGTCTGGACGGATCTCCCTTCCTACTGCAGTCTGGACAGATCTCCCTTCCTACTGCAGTCTGGACAGACCTGCCTTTCCTACTGCAGTCTGGACAGACCTGCCTTTCCTACTGCAGTCTGGACAGACCTGCCTTCCTACTGCATTCTGGACAGACCTGCCTTCCTACTGCAGTCTGGACAGACCTGCCTTTCCTACTGCAGTCTGGACAGACCTGCCCTTCCTACTGCAGTCTGGACAGACCTGCCTTTCCTACTGCAGTCTGGACAGACCTGCCTTTCCTACTGCAGTCTGGACAGACCTGCCTTTCCTACTGCAGTCTGGACAGACCTGCCTTTCCTACTGCAGTCTGGACAGACCTGCCTTTCCTACTGCAGTCTGGACAGACCTGCCTTTCCTACTGCAGTCTGGACAGACCTGCCTTTCCTACTGCAGTCTGGACAGACCTGCCTTTCCTACTGCAGTCTGGACAGACCTGCCTTTCCTACTGCAGTCTGGACAGACCTGCCTTCCTACTGCAGTCTGGACAGACCTGCCTTCCTACTGCAGTCTGGACAGACCTGCCTTTCCTACTGCAGTCTGGACAGACCTGCCTTTCCTACTGCAGTCTGGACAGACCTGCCTTTCCTACTGCAGTCTGGACAGACCTGCCTTTCCTACTGCAGTCTGGACAGACCTGCCTTTCCTACTGCAGTCTGGACAGACCTGCCTTTCCTACTGCAGTCTGGACAGACCTGCCTTCCTACTGCAGTCTGGACAGACCTGCCTTTCCTACTGCAGTCTGGACAGACCTGCCTTTCCTACTGCAGTCTGGACAGACCTGCCTTCCTACTGCAGTCTGGACGGATCTCCCTTCCTACTGCAGTCTGGACAGACCTGCCTTCCTACTGCAGTCTGGACAGACCTGCCTTTCCTACTGCAGTCTGGACAGACCTGCCTTTCCTACTGCAGTCTGGACAGACCTGCCCTTCCTACTGCAGTCTGGACAGACCTGCCCTTCCTACTGCAGTCTGGACAGACCTGCCTTTCCTACTGCAGTCTGGACAGACCTGCCTTTCCTACTGCAGTCTGGACAGACCTGCCCTTCCTACTGCAGTCTGGACAGACCTGCCCTTCCTACTGCAGTCTGGACAGACCTGCTAACACAGAAGGACGAGGAGTCAGTCAAGACCTTCTCCCCCGTCTCTGCCTTGCCAGAGCCAATCAGAGGAGATGTGCGATCTATTTGCTTAGCCTCTCCCTTCCCGTACACACAGCCCTCAGACACGTGTCCCACTCAATCAGGGCGCGCATGGCATGCGCACGAGCGGATCGGACGCCTCCTGGTGTCTGCGCTGAGTAAAATGGACAAGGCGCCGCCACTCGTGGGCGCCCAGGGTGGTCTCCCTTTGAATCAAGCCACAACGTGACGTGGCGTTCACGACGCGGCCGAACTGGAGGAAATTCGCCAGAACAGCTCCTGTAGGAACTCGGCGTCTGTTCTCGTCTGCCTTGTTTCGTATTTTCTTCTTGTCTCGCCTTCGTCTGGTCCTCTCTCACTCCTCCTCGCTGCCCAGGCTCTCTTCAGGATCTCTCTTCCTTCTCGTCTCTGTTTGAGTCATTCCTCGCTCTTTGTTCTTCACCTCGTCATCCTGCCCTTTTTTGCTTCCTTTT
Source organism: Theodoxus fluviatilis (assembly GCA_034096865.1). Lineage (NCBI taxonomy): Eukaryota > Metazoa > Mollusca > Gastropoda > Cycloneritida > Neritidae > Theodoxus > Theodoxus fluviatilis. The sequence goes on along the minus strand of JAWQFJ010024421.1, from coordinate 98,024 downwards.
TTTCGTCGTCTTCTCTTCTGTATCTTTTCCCCACAACTTTCTTTTCTTTCTCCTTTTCATTCTCTCATTCCTCTCCCTTTTCTCGTTGAACTCCTCTTGTTGTTGTTGTTCTTGTTGTTGTTGCTGTTGCTCCTCCTCCCCTCCCCCCTACCCCCCCCCCCTCCCCCCTCCTGCCTGTTCTAGTCCGTTTCCACTCTTCCGCTTTCAGAGACCTGTTTATTCTGTATGTCCAGTGAGAATAGTTTACCAAGGAATCACATACACACACATGGAGATTTCTAAGTATATACTACGGAAATAAAGACAAAAATAAGGGAGGACAGAAAGAGATTAAAATGAGGGAATGAGAGAACAAATAAATGAATGGTTGAAGAGAGTTTATGGCCCAACAATCTTTGTAGGTTATGTACGGCCAATGATTATAATCACAGGTGAACACCTTCTCCAAGACTGCCCCCACCATGATGCCCTCAGAAGATCCACGTGGCCAGACCCAACACCAGTGAGGAGCAAACTCTATGACAACCTGGAGGAGCTGCGGAGAACAGCTGCATTTGTGCGGGTGACTGGCGCAATCATCTAGCGATCGACAAGAAGAACTAGGGCTGGCTAGAATGGGGTTACGTCGCCTTAATTTACATAGTTATGCGCCTCTTACGAATCGTGTAGATATACGCGGTGGGGAGAGAGACAGACAGAGAGAGAGAGAGAGCGAGAGAGAGAGAGAGAGAGAGAGAGAGAGAGAGAGAGAGAGAGAGACAGAGAGACAGAGAGAGACAGAGAGAGACAGAGAGAGAGAGACAGAGAGAGAGACAGAGAGAGACAGACAGAGAGAGAGACAGAGAGAGAGAGAGAGAGAGAGAGAGAGAGAGAGAGAGAGAGAGAGAGAGAGAGAGAGAGAGAGAGAGAGAGAGAGAGAGAGAGAGAGAGAGAGAGAGAGAGATTGAGCACTCAGAGTGAAATCTGAAGCTGCAGACATCATCTGGCACCGATGGAGCACCACAACCAGCTTGTCAGTTGAAAATCTTTCCTTATTGAGAGAGAAAACACGAAGGATCACCGTTAAGTGTGCGTCTATCGCCTCCTGCGTCCCTACGCTTGACAGAATGAACACGAATAAACACAGCGACTCATAGACAGGAGCAGATTAGGCCCAACACCGAGCGCAGATCCATCTATTGTAAGGCAAATAAACGAGCAGCAATGACACCCATGGGATTATTTTCCTAACAGATGGAAATTCTTCGGAAGTGGCTTGGATATCCTTGGAGGATGCAGACCTCCATATATTTACTCCTGGAGGCCTTCTGATTCCCTCCAGGAAGAGAGAGCGAGAGAGAGATAACAGCGAAGAAGATGCCCTGGATATGCAGTAATGAAGAGGCAACAAGTCTCTCGACTACACGAGTGTCTCGGAATTCCAGCAACGACAAAGATCGTTAAATGTTTACAAGGCTTATCACGTCGACGCGCAACGCTAAAATCTTCAGCAGGAGATGAAAGAAATCAGCCGTGTTCCACTGGAGTTGGAGAAATGTTCGTCAGAAATCACACGTGCTTCGCTCTTTGTCCTGTCCAGTTTCTGACACGAAAATATCAGTGAGTATTTTGGCAAACAATGAAAGCGTAACTGAACGAACGAGCTTACGAACTTACGAACAAATGGACGGACGGACGGACGGACGGACGGACGAACGAACGAACGGGTGGAGGGACGAGCGGAGGGACCAACGACGGACATATGAATGAATGAATGAATGAATGAATGAATGAATGAATGAATGAATGGAATTATACGGTCTATCAGCCTCTGTGTGCTATGTAAGGCCATTAATAACGGATCAATGAAACAGTTTAGAGAAAGCGCAAGTCACGATTTCCATAGTTATTCGCCTGTTACGAATCGCTTTAAGCCCTGCCTTAATAGCCCGAACGGTTGCACGGCGACAGGCCCGTGCAGCTCTCGTCCGTCCCACTCGTTCGGCGAGAACTGGGTTCGCCCTTAACTGCCCGTGCTCCGTGCGCGCCGAACGCCCCAACAGCTAGCTCGCTCTCTGTCTGCGAGTAGGTGTCGGGCTAAAATTTACTTGCAGCGCATGTTGTGGGAGCTTGCTTCTCATTGGCTGAGAAACCGAATCTTCTTCTTCGGAGGAGGTTTTGTTGGCTTCTCGCGACTGTTTCCACAATTAAAATGGCGGATATAATCTACGGTTCGACCAGAAAACGCTGTATCTGTTGATACTCAAAACCCATCCAAAGAAAACACAAGCCATGAACAGCATTAATTTATCACAGCTGTATGTTGATTGCATCGTTAGGTTGTGAAAGCGCTCACATTTTACAACTGGAATGGAGGTCGACTCGCCCTCTGTGTGGACCAGCCGAAGGCAGGTTCAAGGACAACAATCACAATGTATTTATAATCTTTCCTGGTGTCGGTGAGGTCCGCGCGTCAGCTAAGCCTATAAATAGAAGTGCGCGAAGCTTGGCTGGGCTCGTATCAACAAGATTGAGTAATTTAGTCAAGAAAACAGCAAATTTACAACGCATACTTCAATTTCAATGCAAAATTCGATGTAACACACAGCAAAAGAAGGTCATCAAAATACAGCCACGGTAATTAGACTCGACTACGCTCCACAGTCAGAGGAAATCTGTTGTACGCGTGAACTCTCAACTCTCTCGCTGACGCTGTGCGTTCGCCTCTATTAAAATAACAACAACGCCCGGTTGGCGACGACAATGAAGACTGGGGGACTGCGTGAGAAGGGGGAGCGGTTTGACAACTTGGTTTGGCCGATAAATCGCTATATAAACCATACTTTTACAATAAGAATGAGTACTCGCATTGGCGACGACTGCTATAGAGTATAGTTTCGACCAGAAGGATTTCGACCAGAATCAAAGATAAGAATAAGAATATACATGTATGCATCTATGATCCTCTTTGCATCAGATGTTGTATAGAAAATAATAGCTCACACACATCGGTTTATATGATACTAGACAGCAATCTGAGAGCAC
>JAWQFJ010024421.1:67500-90000 GCA_034096865.1 Theodoxus fluviatilis | reverse complement strand
TTCTTCTTGTGTTAGTTTGCTCGTTTGTACCTTTTAATTGTTCAATTTTACCTTCAGTGATTTGATCCCTCGTTCAACTGTTCAGGAGTTTGCTGCTTGTTAACTCGTTTGCTTGTTAACCTCTTTGTTGTTCATTTTTTAGCTGTATTTTTATTTGTTTGCATGGTTATCAAAGACGCTGTATTGTCCATTCAATAGTTCTTAATATATTTTGAGTTTACTTCTGTTCCCCCAAATTAGTTTACGATTCCGAGATTCATCACTAAGAAATAGCTCTTTGAAAGGGTTAAGGGAATCACATGCCTCTTTTCAACGGGGTGTAAGGCAAACGTTTTCCACGAATTTATTGAAAAGCGCACACACAAAAACCCACCATAAAGCCAAACTCCATCATATGACGCTCACGCGTGATTCTATTAACCCTTCTCATCTTGCGCTTTGGCCTCGCAATACAATCAAGATTCAATCCTGCCTGCGTTCTACCCCACTATTACATCATGCAATTAACCCTTCATACCTCGCACTGCACCACTGCATCTTCTTCTAGGACTGGGAATACCTGCATTGCTGGTGCTGGGGTTAAGCTTCTTGGATTGTGGTCAGACTGGGACGGCGGTGGTGTTGCTGTGTGTGGGGGTGGGGCTGCTGGGGGTCAACTTCAATGGCTACCTGGTCAACATCTTCGACATCGCCCCCACCCACGCCACCTCGGTCCAGGCAGTGACCAACTTCGTGGCCACTGCTCTGGGCGTCCTGGCACCCTACGTGGTGGCTGTGCTGACCCCTGACGTAAGGAAAGAATGCGATAAAGATGGCGACGTCGTTGATCATGATTATAATAGAGGAGGAGAAAGGGGACGGGGACGACGACGACGACGACTACGAGAATGATATCGACGACGACGACTGTGACAGCAATGATGTTGTGGTTGATGGTGATGGTGGTAGTTTTGATGATGATGATGATGATGATGATGATGATGATGATGATGATGATGATGATGATGATGATGATGATGATGATGATGATGATGTTGATGATGACGACGATGACGACAACGACGACGATCCTGCTGCTGCTGCTCATGACGACGATTATGATGATGGCGACGACGACGATGACGACGTTGACGACGACGATGATGACGACGACAACGACAACGTGACTTCGGCGATAATGATATGATGACGATGACGACGACAAAAACGACGATGACGACGACGACGACGAAGACGACGATGACGACGACGACGATGATGATGATTAAGATGATTGATGATGATGATGATGATGATGATGATGATGATGATGATGATGATGATGATGATGATGATGATGATGATGATGATGATGATGATGATGATGATGATGACATCGGCGACGAAGATGACGACGACGACAACGACGGTGGTGACAATTTTGATCTGCACTTTGTTGTTGCATGGGAAATGCAAGTGGTATCAACAATTTTCACAGTGATGATTATGAAGACCCAGATGATGAAGAGGACAATGACGACAACAACATGAACATGACATATATTACGAGTGGCTTTTTTGTTTGTTTAGTCCATTGAAATACCAAATAAATCAGGAAGGAAATCCAATGCTTCATCATGTAAAAAAAAAACATTTACTCTGACATAGTTTGAAAACGACTTGATTGTTTTCCCGCGTGTGCTACTTCGCAGAGAACACGTGAGCAGTGGCAGACAGTTTTCTACCTGACATGTGGGATTTTCGCTCTTGGGACAGCCGCCTTCCTCGCCTTCGCACAGGGCTCCGTGCAACAGTGGGACTGCCAGCAAACAGACCCTGTCGACGTGAAATTCCCTCTCTCAAACAAGGAGGATTTGTCATCATGATCTTCCATCGCGTTGTAGACATAAAACGCTTAAATGTGCTCCTGCCAGAATTAGTTTTCCCTTTTTTCGAACAATCCAAGGAGAGAGAGAGAGAGAGAGAGAGAGAGAGAGAGAGAGAGAGAGAGAGAGAGAGAGAGAGAGAGAGAGAGAGAAAGAGAGAGAGAGAGGTAGAAAGAGAGAGAGAGAGATAGAAAGAGAGAGAGAGATAGAGAGAAAGAGAGGGGGGAGGGGGAGAGAGAGAGAGAGAGAGAGAGAGAGAGAGAGAGAGAGAGAGAGAGAGAGAAAGAGAGAGAGAGAGAGACAGACAACGCGAGATCTCGCGTTGTGGCGACTTAGTCGCCAATTTTAATGGCGGACGCTGTCGTCGCTTCAGACAGGAAAAGGTGTATTTGGGGATTCTACAAACCAATCCAAAGAAAAGATAAGCCATGAACATCATTAATTTATCAAAGCTGTATGTTGAATGCGTCAGTAGGTCGTGAAAGCTTCAACTTTTTACAAATCGAATGCAGGTCACGGCAGATTTACGCTTCCAACAATATCATTCAATCTGCTCCACCCGCTTCGTTGCGTGTTCGCACTTAAAACGCTGTATTTCGGGATACTATAAAGCCCATCCCAAGAAAATGTAAGCCATGAACAGCATTAATTTATCAAAGCTGTATGTTGAATGCATCAGTAGGTCGGTAAAGCTTAAACTTTTTACAAATCGAATGCAGGTCAAATCAAATCCACAGTCACCGGCGAAGAATGTCGATCACCACTGCTCCATCGCTTCGTTGCGTCTTCGCACAGAAAGCGCTGTATATCGTGATATTAGAAACCCCATCCAAAGAAAATGTAAGCCATGAACAGCATTAATTTATCAAAGCTGTATGTTGAATGCATCAATAGGTCGGGAAAGCTCCCACGTTTTAAAATTGCAAGTGCAGCAGGTCGACGCGATATAGGATTATAGATCTACAGTAACAGCCTAAACGTCGAAAGCGAGTGTTGGCATTAATTTATCAAAGCTGTATGTTGAATGCATCCATAGCTCGTGAAAGCTGGTATATTTTACAATTTGCAATGCAGGTCAGACGCATTCATATACACGCCGAAAGCATGTGTCCGCGAATCGATTTTATCGTTGCCTCTTCGCAGACCTACAGCCTTAAGTTACGCGTCGAAAGCGTCGTTGTCATAGGCTCACCAAAGGGACGTAACTCTAAATTCTGACTGCTTCGCGTAAAATGAACATCGCTCCAGTTCACGGTGTGAGTGTAATCGTTGCGTGTGGCTGTCAACCCGCTTTTTACACGCACGGTCAGCCGGATCGGGAGCAAAACCAGCTTGAAAAACGTAACGTGTGTAGGCGCCTTAACGATCCGGTTGACCGTGCGTGTAAAAACCGGGTTGACAGCCAGACACCGAGATTTCTTCTGACAGCGCAATCGAGCGATTTTCACTACGTGAAGCTAGGTCAGAATTTAGAGTTACGTCCCTTCGCCGCACTATGACAACGACGCTACCACGTGTAGCTGTGTGCGTGTGATCTGCATTCGATTTGTAAAATATCTGGATCTGGATTAGGAGCTTTCACGACCTATTGACGCATTCAGCATACAGCTCTGATAAATTAATGCTGTTCATGGCTTACATTTTCTTTGGAAGAGTTTCTATTATCCCCAAAATTCAGCGTTTTCTGTGTGAACATGCACGCAACAAAAGCCGCTGACAGAGTTCGCGTGAAGGTGCATTGACCCACGTTTCCAATTTTACAATGTAGGAGCTTTCACAACTTATTGATGCATTCAAAATACAGCTTTGATAAATTAATGCTGTTCATGGCTTACATTTTCTTTGGATGGGGTTTTAGTATCAATACAGCGTTTTCTGTTAGGAACGCGCAAAATAATTAGCAGTGGAGCGAGCCGTGGTGATCGACATATTCGTCGCTGTGTAGATCATGTGCATCGACCTGCATTGCGAATTGTAAAATGCAGAACTTTCACAACCTATTGATGCATTCAACATACAGCTTTGATAAATTAATGCTGTTCATGGCTTACATTTTCTTTGGATGGGGTTTTAGTATCAATACAGCGTTTTCTGTGAGGAACATGCACGCAACGAAAGCCGCTGACAGATTTCGCGTGAAGGTGCATTGACCCGCATTTCCAATTTTACAATGTAGGAGCTTTCATGACCTACTGACGCATTCAACATACAGCTTTGATCCCTCCAGGTTTACTGGAGGTCCTACAGACTTTATCCCTCCAGGTTTACTGGAGGTCCTACAGACTTTATCTGTCTGTCTGTCTGTGTGTGTGTCTGTCTGTCCCGTCTCCACGGCTTATATCTCAAAAACTACTAGACGGATTTCCTTGAGATTTTGCACACTAACTGGAAGTTAGGTCCGATTGAATGTATCAAATTTTCAGAATCGAGGCTTGAAGAGAAAGTGGTTTTTTAAGGTCGTATTCTCGAAATTACCGGTCTAAAAATGATTGAAATGACATTTGACGGCAAAGCCAAATTTGACGTCATTAATAGCATGACGTCATTTGCAAGTACAATTTCGATCCTATATGCCAGGAGAATAATTTCGAAACACCTGGGGAGGAATGGCGAAATTCCAACATGTGCGACGTCATCAATAACGTGACGTCATTTGCGAGGACAGTTTATAGGAGAATTAATTTAGATAGATATGTCCTCAGATGTCTTAGGCCGCGAGGCCTTTATCTGATCTTTTGATCAGTACTTATGGCTACTCTCACTCTCTCTCTGTCTCTCTCTCTGTCTCTCTCTGTGTCTCTCTCTGTCTCTGTCTCTCTCTCTCTCTCTCTCTCTCTCTCTCTCTCTCTCTCTCTCTCTCACAGTACATGTAGTCGTTGAACATCGTGTCAATCTGTTTTTGAAGCTGTTTAATGATGAACACTGAATTTGAGAACACTGGTAAAGGAGAAAGAATTATATCTGTGTGTCGACTCTCTGTCTCTACATTTCAATTGACGTAACAGCAGAAATTATGGGTAACCTTTTACACAGTTTTAGATCGAAATCGAGTCCTTCGTATGTTGAACGTCTACGTTGAATAAATACTTTTTGTCTGCATTTCTCGTACTGGCACAACTTGGTGACTTAAAGAAGTCGCTTCACTCCACGTCTACGAGATCATTGTACAATTTGTAAGCCTATATTAGGTCACCACGAATTCTTCTTCTCCTCACTCAATAGTACATGTACTACCAAGTTGAAGTTCTGTTCGTGTGGCCTAGTCGCAGTGAATCGATAATAAACTTACCTGAAATAGACCTTGAGTATCCTAAAATGTACAAGACCACTCAAATTTCATGAACTATCATCCATTTTCCTACAATTGTGTAGTACAATCGTTTTAGCGTTTTTAATCGACCCTGATACGACCTATCGCGATTTTGTCCTTTCATATCATGGTCGAAACTTCGCTGGCTTCGCGGATCGCTTTCGCCTATCAGACGACAGCTTCGTATACAATCATCACTGCGAGGCAGCGCGAAATTTACCGAAGTCGACCAAAAAACTCGCATTCATACAAATAATGAACCAATTCGAGTTTCTTTCTCAAATTATTCAGACTTTGTCCGATTATTACCACGGTAAGATAGCTGGAATTTCACATCCGGCGTCATCGCTTCTGATTGGCCGGTTTGTGTCACGTGACTGTGATAGTTTCGTCTGCTACTCGCTCTGACGTTATGGTCCAAGTAGTTTGATGTTTACTTCGTCCGCTGAACGCTGCCAAGACTAATGCGCGAATGAATGAAGTATGATTTCATAATTTTTCAGGATTAATACAAATATATATCAAATACATCAGTTCAATTTAATCGAGTCAATTAATCGAGTACATGTCCACCAAGTCAAAAATGTGTTGAGTGGAATGCAAGTCAGAAAAGTTACACTTGCAGTCTAACACCATCAGATTATCTGCAACTTTTCGAAGCGAATCTAGCCTAAAAACCTACCAGTTATGCAACGTGTTAACAGGATTGACTCGTTCTTTTCCACAGTTGGCGGAGAACGTTTCAATTTTGCTGGTTTTCAGCGTTACGCGATCGCGCAATTTTTTTCTTCAAATCAGAAATAGCTTTACATTTTTGTCCTCCTGTAACCACTATCAGATGTCCAGCGTCGGCATTAACAAAGAATTACAGAAAACCCACAACAACTATTATCTTTTTATCCATAAATAAAGATACTTCATACACAACACTTTCATGAAACACAAACAAACAAATGAAAATATAGATTTTTTTTTTCACCAGCATTGTCCACTTTAGGGTGGCGAACTTTTGTCTAAGTCTAATGGCTCGTGTGGTAGAGCATTGGACTCGTGGTCATGCATGACCAGGTTCGATTCTGCGCTGAAACTTTTTTCTTCTCTTTTCTCGAGAGGTTGCGGGTTCGAACCCGATCTTTTTCATTTTTTTAAAAATATGCCAAAACCTGGAGGTTCAGCGCCAGCGGTTTTTATTAGTCTGTCTGTGTGTGTGTGTGTCTGTCTGTCCCGTCTCCACGGCCTATATCTCAAAAACTACTGGACGGATTTCCTTGAGATTTTGCACACTGACTGGAAGTTAGGTCCCATTCAATATTATCAAATTTTCAGAATCGAGGTTTGAAAAGAAAGTGACTTTTTTACATTTTGGTGTTTCATTGAAAACGATTCAACAGACTCCATTTTGCAAAATCTGTGACGTCATCATTTGACGTCGTATAACGTGACGTCATTTGCGAGGAGATTTTTGAAGGAGGGTGAATAGAATAGAATAGAATAGAATTCTTCGGCTTGCTTAGGCGTCCAAGGCCTGTATGCACGTCGGTCCGTTTAGTGGACTAATCGCGTTTATAAACGCGAAAATTCGAATAGGTTAGCCTATCCTATACGAATTTTCGCGTATAAAGTTATCGCACCTCCGAGGTCCGATAGAGCCTAAACGCGTGTAAATAATATTACGGCGGCCATTTTTTTTCTCCGAGCACGACAACGGCGTTTTCTGCGAAGAAACAGGATTTTCCGGGTCCGAACTAAGCCATGAACAGCATTAATTTATCAAGGCTGTATGCTGAATGCATCAGTAGGTCGGGAAAGTTTCAACTTTTTACACATCGAATGCAGGTCAACGCAGATATACGTACGCGGCAAAGAATCTGCACCACCGCTTCGTTGTGTGCATGTTTGCACAGAAAACGCTGTATTTCGGGATACTAGAAACCCCATCCAAAGAAAATGTAAGCCATGAACAGCATTAATTTCTCAAAGCTGTATGTTGAATGCATCAGTAGGTCGGGAAAGCTCCTATATTTTAAAATCCGACAGGCAGGTCTCACGCATAGACTACACGTGGAAGCGTTGTTGCCATGGCTCTGAAAAGGGCCGTAACTCTAAATTCTGACCTCGCTTCACGTAAGTGAAAATCGCTCGATTGCGCGGTCTCGGTGTAATCGTTGCGTGTGGATGTCAAGCGTATTTTTGCTGTCGATCCGGTGCCGGAGTGTTAATTCAGCGTTTATGACATGCCAAAGGAAAGCAAAGCATGTCATAATAGGAGCTTCCTGAACCTATCCATCATGTTTAAAATATATGGTTGATTGTTCCTGGGCCGATAGCTTAGAAATGGATTTACATGCTTTACAAACACTCCGTCATTGCAATTCTCTAATGGCTCAGCTGGTAGAGCATTCGACTCTTGGTCATGCATGACCAGGTTTGATTCTGCGCTGAAACTTTTTTTTTCTTCTCTTTATTCGAGAGGTTGTGGTTTTGTTGTGTTTTTATGTGTGTTTTCCACCTCTTTTCTCGAGAGGTTGCGGGTTCGAACCCAATCTTTTCTTAAATGCCAAAACCTGGAGGTTCAGCGCCAGCGGTTTTTATAAATTAATGATGTTCATGGCTTACCTTTTCTTTGGATTGGTTTGTAGTATCCCCAAATACACCTTTTCCTGTCTGAAGCGACGACAGCGTCCGCCATTAAAATTGGCGACTAAGTCGCCACAACGCGAGATCTCGCGTTGCAGGGCATATGAACCGGTCCGGAGGGATCGGGAAAATAGAGCCAGCCCTAGTCACAAGAACCGTGCCGGATTAGTCCACGGTTTCGATTTTTGACCGGATCGGCAGCAAAACCGGGGTACAACCGGTACGTGTGTAGGCGCCTTTACAGGGCCGATTAATTAAAAATGGCTTTCATTCTCACCGCCCACCGGAAGGAAGGCGGAGGAATACCTTGGACTGTTTTTCTTCTCTGCACGAGAAAAACGTGCACGGCATGAGTCGTGACATCAAAGAAATCACGCGCTACCAGAGTGTTAAGGGGCGTTTCTTAGGCGGATAATCTCGAGGGTTAGGCGTTGCCCACGTATCTCGCTCATAAACCGTAGCTGCGTCTCGCTCGCCATTGACTAGCCATCGAGGCGAGCCACTTGCCTAAAAACGCGCCTTCAGTCTCCAAGTCGGTCTGGCTGTGCGGTCACGTGACGTGACAGGGACTGCAGGTGTCCCCTTATTTATCTCCCCCCCCCCCCCCCCCTCCCCGCTCCCCCCGGCGTCGGCTCTCTATTGCGGGGGGCCACTATTGAGGGATTTTTTTGTCAAAAGTTCTTAAGGCCATTTTGATTCTTTTGTCCTAAAACGCATAAAAAACATAAAATATTTGTTCCTTTTTTTGAAAAAGCCTTTAAAGTCGCTTAATAAATCATTTCTGGGCCCGTATTCACAACGGCGATTTATCTTTTTAACACTCGATTTATCCCCTAGCCCCGCGTTATCTTGATCGGTGAGATAAGGTACGCGCGTCAGAGGATCCTAGGTTGCGCTTTGCTATATATACTGGTTTCCAGCCAAGGGAGAGCGGAACAGGCAGTTGGAATCGTCTGAGTTTAGAGATAAATCGGAGTTAAAATAAATCGCCGATAAATCGCCGTTGTGAATACGGGCCCTGATCATTTACTTATTGCTGTGTTTATTAAAAAAAACACCAACTGTGAACATTTTGCACAGCATGCTCGAAATGACGTCAATAATTATATTACGCAAGGCGCCACCTGACACTCTTCTATTGTTCTGCACAACATACTGTTCTCTACAAATGATACGAAACTAACTTGAACGAAGAAGAAGAAGAAGAAGAAGAAGAAGAAGAAGAAGAAGAAGAAGAAGAAGAAGAAGAAGAAGAAGAAGAAGAAGAAGAAGAAGAAGAAGAAGAAGAAGAAGAAGAAGAAGAAGAAGAAGAACAAGAAGAAGAACAAGAACAAGAAGAAGGTGAAGAAGAAGAAGAAGAAGAAGAAGAAGAAGAAGAAGAAGAAGAAGAAGAAGAAGAAGAAGAAGAAGAAGAAGAAGAAGAAGAAGAAGAAGAAGAAGAAGAAGAAGAAGAAGAAGAAGAAGAAGAAGAAGAAGAAGAAGAAGAAGAAGAACAAGAACAAGAACAAGAACAAGAACAAGAACAAGAAGAAGAAGAAGAAGAAGAAGAAGAACAAGAACAAGAACAAGAAGAAGAAGAAGAAGAAGAAGAAGAAGAAGAAGAAGAAGAAGAAGAAGAAGAAAAAGAAGAAGAAGAACAAGAACAAGAAGAACAAGAAGAACAAGAAGAACAAGAAGAAGATGAAGAAGAAGAACAAGAAGAACAAGAAGAAGAAGAAGAAGAAGAAGAAGAAGAAGAAGAAGAAGAAGAAGAAGAAGAAGAAGAAGAAGAAGAAGAAGAAGAAGAAGAAACAAGAAGAACAAGAAGAACAAGAAGAAGATGAAGAAGAAGAAGAAGAAGAAGAAGAAGAAGAAGAAGAAGAAGAAGAAGAAGAAGAAGAAGAAGAAGAAGAAGAAGAAGAAGAAGAAGAAGAAGAAGAAGAAGAAGAAGAAGAAGAAGAAGAAGAAGAAGAAGAAGAAAGAGAAGAACAAGAAGTACAAGAAGAACAAGAAGAACAAGAAGAACGTCGCTGTATTAGCACATACGAACTGAACTGTCTCTGGCTTCACTGTCCTGCTACTGGCCTTTCACATACCGCTTCCGCATCACTGTGAATTATGTAGTGTCCACTAAAAGAGATGCACCTTCAATCATCGGTCCATTGTTACATTTGACCACTCTATAGTGCTCTTTCCCTGTCAGTTGAATATGAAGACAGAAAGATGGCACTGGAATTTGAATGTCACCAACAGACAATCACACTGTAATTTAATTACATTGAAAGGAAGGAAAGACGCAATAATTGTATGGCACAAACTTTACTCATGTAGTCTAATCAATATATTTGGAGAGAAAAAAAAACAAACGAACACATGAAACTATCCAATCTTTCATCTTCATTAACACAAGCATTTAGATATCAAAAACAAGATCTTGGGGTGCTGTATGGCTTCATAATCTGGGCAGGTGTCCAATTGTCTCCCTTGGACAACTGTAGATATACCTTGTCACCTGTCTTCATAGGTGGCAACTGATGAGCTGTTCGGTCATAGTTTTTCTTCTGCTTGGCTTGCAGGTGTGTTCGTCTTGAAGTTACTTCTGAGGGGTTCATGATCTTGGGTTGCAGTTGTTTTGTTGAAGTTGGCAGGATGGATCGGAGTTGTCGACCCATGAGAAGCTGAGCTGGGGAAGCAAGATTGTCAACTGGAGTAGATCTGTATTCTAGCAAGGCAAGGAGGGGGTTGCTTCCATCAGCCTTAGCTTTGGACAAGATGCGTTTTGCAATCTGTACAGCCTTCTCTGCAAGTCCATTCGATTGTGGGTAGCCAGGGCTGGAGGTGATGTGTTTGAAATCCCAGTCTGCAGCAAAGTCTGAGAAATCTTCTGAGGCAAACTGTGGTCCGTTGTCACTGATGAGGACTTCTGGGATGCCGTGGCGTGCAAATTGAGCTGATAGCTTTCTGATTATGGACATGGCTGTCGTAGTGGAGAGCTCATCGATCTCGAAGTAGCGGCTGTAATAGTCCACTGTTATCAGGAAGGATCTGTCTTGCCAATTGAAGATATCGGTGCCAAGCTTCTGCCACGGTCGAGTTGGGACTTCGTGGGATAGGAGTGGTTCCTTTGGGTTTGCTGGGCTCATACTGGCACAGATGGTACAGGCTGCGACGGTGTTGTGGATCTGTTTTGTCATTCCTGGCCAGAACATGATTTCTCTAGCTCGTTGCTTTGTCTTCTCAATTCCAAGGTGGCTGGAGTGAATCTTCTTCATTATTTCTGGACGCATGGCAAGTGGTATAAGTATCTTCTCTCCTTTGAAGATGATTCCATCGATGGAGGAAAGTTCATCTCTGAAGTTCCAGAACTCACTGATGGTTGGTTTGCAGTCCGTACGAAGTTCAGGTCATCCATTCTGTATGGTTGACTTCAAATCTTGCAGTTGAGGGTCTTCTGCAGTAGCTTTCTGAATTTGCTTCATTTTCTCATCAGTGAAGGGCAGATTCTTGATGACACTGTGGACGTATGCGTTGATGTCTTCAGCAGTTTCACTGTCTTCTGCTTCTGCTGGAAGGAAGTTTCGTGACAGTGCGTCAGCTATTGGTATGTTCCTTCCAGGGACATGTGCGATGTCTAGGTCGTACTTCTGTAGTTGTAGTAGCATTCGCTGGAGGCGCGGTGGTGCTGCTGCTAGTGGCTTCTTCGTGATGCTTTCTAAGGGTTTGTGATCTGTCTGTACGATTGCTCTGTGACCAAAGATGTATTGGTGAAACCTTTTGCATCCGAAAGCAATTGCATAGAGCTCTTTCTCTATTTGTGCATAGTTCTGCTCTGAGGAGTTGAGGGATTTTGACGCGAAGGCAACAGGTTTGTCATCTTGGAAAATCGCAGCTCCGAGACCATGTTTACTTGCATCTACCTGGAGTGTGACTGGTTTTGCAGGATCGTAGAAGGCAAGTACTGGTTGACTGGAGATGATGGTCTTTGCTTGTTGGAGTGCCTCTTCCTGTTCTCTCTCCCATGAGAATTCATTCTCATCTTTCAGTAGTTCCCTCATCGGTTGAGTAGTCTCTGACAGCTTTGGAGCGAATTTTGCTAGATAGGTCATCATGCCTAGGATGGTCTGCAATTCCTTCTTGTTTGCTGGGGCAGTCATCTCCTGGACAGCTTTTACCTTGGCTGGGTCTGGTTTCAGACCTTCGGCAGACACGATGTGTCTGAAGTACTCCACTTCTTCTGCAGCAATGGTGAGCTTGTCAGGATTCAATTTCAGATTCTTTTCTTGTGCTCTTTGGAGTGCCGCTCTGAGATTCTCGTCATGCTCCTCACGTGTTTTCCCTGTGATAAGGATATCATCCACGAGGGTTGTGACTCCGGGTATTCCTTCAAATGTTTCTTCAATCTTACGTTGAAATTCGTCCTGGGCGTTGACAAGTCCAAATGGTAGGCGCAGGAATCTGTACCTTCCAAACGGAGTGTTGAAGGTGGTCAAGAAGGAGGAAAATGTGTCTAGCTTCATCTGCCATTAGCCTGATCTTGCGTCGAGCTTGCTGAAAAATCTGGCGCCTGTCATCTTGGCTAGGGCATCTTCAAGAGTTGGCATTGGATAGTGCGGTCTCTTGATGGCGGAATTGAGGTCTCTGGGGTCCAGGCAAATACGTAGTTTCCCGTTGGGTTTCTGCACAACTACTAGTGAATTGACCCAGTCTGTTGGCTCTATCACCTTGGCAACTATTCCTGTCTCCACCATGGCATCTAGGTCTTTCTTCAGCTGTTCCTTTATAGCGTGTGGTACACAGCGAGTAGGGTGAACAACTGGCGTTGCATCTGGTTTCAGGTGTATCTTCACCTCGCCTTCGAGGCATCCTAGACCAGTGAAGAGCTTCTTGTACTCTGTCAGTACAGTGTCTTTGGTTGCCGGTGCTACCTCTGAATCCACAGACATGATAAGCTGGATCAGGTTCAAGTCAAGGCATGTCTGGAGACCAAGGATTGGCCATGAGTGTCCTTCTGTTTTCGCCACGTAGAATATCAAGTGTTTCTGTTTGTCCTTGTAGGAGCAATTCATGTCCACATATCCCTTGACATCCAGTGGTTGTCCTGTGTATCCATATAGCTGCTGATACGATTTCTTCAATCTGGAAGGTTTCTTCAGCTTGTTGTAGGCTGACAATGGGAGGACGTTGACCTGGGCACCTGTGTCGAGCTTGAACCGCACGGCGTTGCCTGTCTGGAGCTGTATCTCCGCATACGCAGTTTTAGGCTGACTGTTCTGATGATCGACAGTGTCGATGACAAGTCGGTGGGACTCTTCGTCACTCTCCCCTTCCACGTTGTGGATTTTTCTTTGGTTCCCTCGCTTCTTCTTGAAGCGCACCCTTGCAAAGTGATTTTGCTTGTGGCAGTGCAAGCATTCCCTTCCGAACGCAGGGCAATGTTTCCTGCCATGTTTATAGCCACAATTCCGACAAGGAAAGGTGTCTGGTTTTTTGGCTGTATTTTTCGTGCTTTCCTTCCTACGTGCATGAAGTGCATCTACTGTGTCACTTGTCGCCATTGTTGCAAGCTGCTTCTTGGTAGCTTCAACTGTTGTGGTGATTTCTATGGCTTTTTGCATGGTAAGCGTATCACCTTCGTACAGCAGTTTCTCACGAATGTCTTGTGAAGCTACGCCTGAGTCAATTTGATCCTTCACCATGTCGTCTGGCTTATCATATTCACAGTCTTTTGCCATGTTCCTTAGGTCTGTGACGAAAGCTTCGAAGGTTTCTTCATGTTGTAGTTTTCTCTCTTGAAAGACATATCTGGAGAACACAGAATTCTTTCTTGGGTGGGTATGGCTGGCTAAGTGGGTGTACAAGACGTCAATGTCGTTGCTGTCATCGCCTGAGAGATTCCATGAATTGAATATTTCTCTCCCTGTCTCTCCTACCCATATGAGAAGATATACCCATTTGCTTTCATTCTCCACGTTTTTGAGAGGACCATGAAACATCAATTCAGCATGCTGCCTGAATTTTTTCCATTGCTCGGTGAGGTTTGGTGCATTCCAGTCGATAATTGGGGCGTGTGATACTGCATTTGCCATATCAAGAATTCAAATCAATGGCGGGTTTGTGCTCACGTGGGACTGAGGAGAAATATCCCTTTCGCAGGCTCGTTTTGTAGGAAATATGCACACACACTGTTGAAATAGGCGTTGGCGTATACTTCTGACACCATGTAATGTTCTTGGGTATGTCACAGCTGTAGTGATGACCCAAGACAGTATTCTGGTAGGGCAGCGTGGCGTTTTAATCAGCCATTTGATACAGGGAATTCTGGGATACTGAAGGGAAGGTAACTCTTATTCAAATGACAGTTATGGAAGGGTTGCTTCCCTTAGTTCTGCAGTTATTTTACCAAAATGTTACACCTGATGTCAACATTTTATCAAAAAGTAAAGCTGTGTCGTGAAGGTTTCGGAATGTGCTAGAATGTGGTGGTGGCTTCCAGCTCTTACGCAAATCTCCTCGACCATATCGTTGCCTAGTTACGTGACGTAGTTGGGGTGAATTCGTCTTTCGAAATGTCACGTGACGTCATTCGAGCCACTTCAAAGGCAATCGAGAGCTTGCTCGTTGTTCTTGAAGGTTCTGAAACCTGTAAAGAGTTTATAAAGCGGTGCAGGCATGTGTGAGAGAGAGCGCGACGAAGAGATAAGTGAAAGCAGCAGTAGGCGTGTGTAAGAGCAAGGATAAAAGCGATTTTTGTCCTCACAGGATCCAACCGGAGTGCGTTCATGTTAATGCTGAAACTGACTTTGTCACGGTGTATCGACCAGTGCGAGGATGACGTTTTTATAAAACGACCACTGGATTTTGTGGACTTCTACTTCCCGACGCAAGCTGGAAGAACCCCGCACAGACAGGGACGTTACAAGGAGACAAGTCGCAACAACTCCAATCATCACTGTCAAATTCAAGCTTCTCCTTCCGATCCTGCTCCTCCTCATGCTCTCTCCTGCTCCTCCTGCTACTGCTGCTCCTGCTCCTCCTGCTACTGCTCCTCCTGCTACTGTTCCTCCTGTTACTGCTCCTCCAGCTACTGCTCCTCCTGCTGACGCTCCTCACGGCGAGCACGCACGAAGCCCAACTCTTTTCCCCTGGTGGAGCCTGTCCACGCAGCTCGCCGTCAGCGCTCATCTCTGATTTCTTTTTTCGTAACTCCCGCGAAAAAAGAGCGTATTGCTTCTGTGAAACCCGCCTCTTCTTGTCAGTTACAATTCAAGGGAGGTAACTCTTAATTCCAGAGCGATTGAAGAAAATAATGAGAATTATCTTTGTATTTATCAACGTAGATTTCTACAGTCCCAGGGAAAGCACCACAGCACTGCGCCTCGCATGTCGTCAAACACCAAAGCATGCTCGCCCAACTCCGCCTGTCAAAAAGACAAGGTTTCAGCAAGTGAAGAGAGGCGGAAGGGCTGACCTTCCCTGCACTCACGCAAGACACGAGGGGAAAGAGCTTCTAGAAACTGATATCATCATAGACGTTGAAGTAACGCTAACACTGTCACACAGAGGAGTAGGTGCATCGTAGATGTTTATTAAGTATACTCATTCACGTACAGAGAATTGTTCAACTTTCCTGGTGCAAGCTAGAACCCTTTATCTGTCCACGTTACTAGGAGATGGTCCTAGCATTAGCACAGCAAGATATGACTTAGTCCAATTATAATACAACAGAATCAAGAAGTATTTTGTTCACCACCTCTTAAAGGAGAAATGTTAGTTTAGATCTAAATCTTTGAATAAAGAATTGTAATGAATGGAGACGACTAACCCTACCCCTCCTCCATTCCCCCCCTTCCTTCTTCTCCTCCTCCTTCCTCTTCCTTCCACCTCCTTCCTCCTCCTTCCTCCTCCTTCCTCCTCCTTCCTCCTCCTCCTCCTGCTCCTCCCTCTCCTTCCTCTTTCCTCCCTCCTTCTCCTCCTCTCTCCTCCTCCACCTCTCTCCTCCTCCTCTGCTCCTCCTCCTCCTCCTCCTCCTCCTCCTCCTCCTCCTCCTCCTCCTGTTCCTCCACCTCCTCCTTTTCCTTCTCCTCCTCCTTCTCTGTTCCTCCTCCTCCTCTTCCTCCTCCTCCTCCACCTCCCCTCCTCCTCCTCCTCCTCCTTCTCTGTTCCTCCTCCTTCTCTCCTCCTCCTCCTCCTTCTCCCCCCCCCCCTTCTTCCTTCTCCTCTCCTCTCCTCCTCCTCCTCTTGCTTCTCTCCTCCTTTCTTTCTTCCTCCTTCCTCCTCCTCCTTCTCCCCCTCCTCCTCCTCTTTTCTCCTTCCTTCTTCCTTCTCCCTCTCTGTCAGATCCAAAGCAGCTTTTGCTCGTGGAGACATACCAGCCGTCATTCTTAGCTTGAGCTGGGTGAGAGTAGGGGTTAAGGGGTTGGAGGGTTGAAAATGCTCAGCTGTCTGTTAAGATTTCCTTTGCTTGCGCTTATGTGTGTGTGTGTGGGGGGGGGGGGGGGTGGGGGTGCGTGCATGCGTGCTCTCACTTTAAATTGAGGAAGAAGAAGTGGACTATTTAGATTAGCCTTGGGTGTTTATTAGATTGTTGTCTAAGGGAATTTATATTGCGACTTTAATCCAGCCACTGATGAGTGCTCAAACCGCGCACTCTTACTTCCTGGTCATTGAGCGACCCTTTTCATCACGACAACACCACATCAACTCCCTGGGGAGCATGCAACCAACCTGCACTCCTCCACCACCACTTCAACTCCTTGGGGAGCATGCAACCAGGGTGCACTCCACCACCACTTCAACTCCCTGGGGAGCATGCAACTAGGGCGCACTCCACCACCACTTCAACTCCCTGGGGAGCATGCAACTAGGCTGCACTCCACCACCACACTCCCTGGGGAGCATGCAACATAGGTGCAAAACTTCCACCACCACGTCAACTCCCGGCGGGAGGCATGCAAGCCAGGCTGCCTCCACCACCACTTCAACTCCCTGGGGAGCATGCAACTAGGGTGCACTCCACCACCACTTCAACTCCCTGGGGAGCATGCAACTAGGGTGCACTCCACCACCACTTCAACTCCCTGGGGAGCATGCAATCAACCTGCACTCCTCCACCACCACTTCAACTCCCTGGGGAGCATGCAACTAGGGCGCACTCCACCACCACTTCAACTCCCTGGGGAGCATGCAACTAGGGTGCACTCCACGCACCCTTCAACTCCCTGGGGTAGCCCTGCAATCAACCTGGCACTCCTCCACCACACGCTCAACACCCTGGGGAGCATGCAACCAGGCTGCACTCCACCACCACTTCTACTCCCTGGGGAGCATGCAACCAGAGTGCACTCCGCCACCACTTCAACTCCCTGGGGAGCATGCAACTAGGGTGCACTCCACCACCACTTCTACTCCCTGGGGAGCATGCAACCAGAGTGCACTCCGCCACCACTTCTACTCCCTGGGGAGCATGCAACCAAGCTGCACTCCATCACCACTTCAACTCCCTGGGGAGCATGCAACCAGGCTGCACTCCACCACCACGTCTAACTCCCTGGGGAGCATTGCAAACCAGGGTGCACTCCACACATCACATCCCTGGGGAGCATGCAACCAGGGTGCACTCCACCACCACTTCAACTCCCTGGGGAGCATGCAACCAGGCTGCACTCCACCCCCACTTCAACTCCCTGGGGAGCATGCAACCAGGGTGCGGATGAACGCGCCAAAGTAAGCGTTCTCTATTTTCCAGCTCAGCCATCACAGGTACCCATTTTATTCCTTGGTGGCTAGAGGCAATGTGCATTAAGCTGCTTACGTAAGGATGTTCCGCGCAGCTTCAAATGCCTCACCTACAAGCCGCAAGAGCCTGCAGACCAAGATCAGCGACCACTCGGCCACAGAGGGAGTCATATCGGATAGTTCTGGGATTGCGATATTCAGTATTTGTAGTCGACGTTGTGCCTCTACTTCGATGACTCGGAGGGAACGAGGGAGCTTTTTCAACAGCCTCCCCTCATCTGCTACTGGAGGGACAGAAGCCTGAGGGATGCTTTAGTCCACCGTACCCAACTCCCAGCTACCCCAAGCGATTGGACAGGCACCAAACCTTGCCCCGACCGCCGCTGCAAAACAACAGAACTGACTCTGTACACGGACCAGATTCGGGGCCCTAGGAAGACCATCACAATACAAGGCTTCACGTGTGCATCGAATAAAGTTGTACATGATATCATGTGCCAGCGATGCGGAATCCTGTCTACCTCCCCTCTTCATCGCACCAGGCCACTGTGACGTCACCAGAGGCCTCCGGACGCTGGGAATATACCCCCACCCACCACCCCACCACCACCTGACGCCACCACCTCATTTAATTGTTGTGCGTGAGACCTGCCCGCGGTGAGCGGTGCTCACCTCCTCCCCCCCCCCCCCCCCCCCCCCCCCCTTACTTACTTGACAGGATGAACCCGGAGCAGAAGCATCTTTCCTCGTACTGGTCCGCACAGGTTCATACACTCTGTAAATATATTATCTATCCTATCTCCCCTTTTTGGTCAAAAAAAAAAAAAAAAAAAAAAAAGTAACTGTCATTGACGTGTTCCCCTGTCTTTTCGGTTCCTTATAGTTGCTGTTCTTTTGTCTTTGAAGGCTTTAAGCTGGTGGCCAACATCTTTTTGTTTTGTACTTGTAATACAATTTTGATTTATTTGGTTATTTTGATATCGATTCATTAAATTTAATCAGCTCACAGGGTTTTCCCTTGTTCCGTCTTTCTTGAGGTATATATAAGCCATACAACCCTGAGCAGCAACCACATTTTGTGTGTGAAAGATGTATACGTCGATGAAATCAGCTTTGTGTTGAACAGTTTGCATGGTAACCTGTGTTTATTGAACAAATGACATGAGAAAGCCAATTATATATTGAACATATGTACGATTTTAATTCTTCGACAGGAAGGTGAAACCACGACATTCAGTAAAGGATTTTGAATGAAACAACATGACAAAGTCATTTACATATTAAACATGTGTACTATTTCAATCTTTTGACGGGTGCATGCAAAGTTAGACCACGACAGTTACCGAAGGACACTGAACGAACAGCATGACAGTCATTTAAAAAAAAATTAAACATATGTATGATTTTAATTCTTTGACAGGAAGGTACATCCAAGGTGAAAGCACGACAGTTAGCGAAGAACATCCGCGATTGTCATGCCTGCTTGTTTCAAAATGTGTCGACCGATGTCCGCCATCATGTCAGTACCGTTTTTAAGGGCTTCCGGGGATATGAATGATTCAGTCGGTTTCGGCCACGTCACGTGAATTGCGTAGGGCTCGGTGCGCCAATCAAAGTCCTGTGTCTTCTCCTTGGAATCCATTGGTCGTTTGAACGTTGGCTCCCAGGTCGGATGGCAGATGCCCGAGAAGCAGATCACCTGCAGTATGAAAAGAAAAGGTGACTCTTTGGAGTCTCGCCACAGCGTGGTAGTCAGTACTCGATTCCGGTGATAAGCAAAGCGTTAAGCCTACGACTAAAGCGTTCTTGAAAACCGCAGAATACAACACATACGGAGGCGGTTTTTTGTTTTGTTTTGTGTTATGAGAACTTACTCTACGTTCCGTGTGAAATTACTTGAATATTTGGATCCCAGAACAAATCCAGCCTACCGACCGACCAATCCAGCCAGACAGCCAGCCTGCCAATGAGCCTGCACAAACGAACAAACGAGGAACATTTAGCAGAGACAGGACGTTTCTTCAAAAAGTTACCTGACAGAAAAAGAACATCACATTCAAAAGTTTTAAAGAGAGGAGAACGTTGCACAGCTGCCGCGAGAGGCGAGCAAGAGGCACAGGACACCCAGGAAAGCAAGGCCCTCGGAGAAGCGCCACGGCGGCCAAACCTGCAGGTGCGTGTCGATGTGGAGCGAGTCAGGGAGCAGCTCGTACACTCGGTACGGCATCATGATGGCGTTGTAGCCCCAGTCGTTGTCTTTGTAGTCCTGCATCGTCTCAAGCAAACGCCGTATGTAGGCAGCCCCGCGCCTGGCCACCAGCACCCCGATGTTGAAGACCTGCGGCCAGTACTGCAGGGGCCAGTCGTAGCAAGCCACGCTGTCGTACGTCATCAGCTTGTCGTCAGGCTCTCGCACCCAGTAGGCGTCTCTGTCGGAGTAGGCCCCGCCATATTGGAGCAGTATCTGCAGGCGAAGGATGTCGCTTTTGTGGGATATCACGGCCACTTTTTGCTGGAAAACGGTTTCTGGTGGATGGATGCGGATGAGGGTGATGTTGGCGTTGGCTACAAGCAGGTTCCAGTATTTGCCCGAGGGCTGCACGTTGGCATGGATGAAGACCCTGTCAAAGCGAGCCACATACACGGCGCTGAGGATGCTGAGAAAGTGGGAGAACTGAATCTCCTGCTGCTCCATCCACACATAGTGCGCTATTCGGGGTACAACCCAAGTTGGAGAGGGTTTGGCCACCCTCAGGTCCGGGCCCCCGTAGTACAGCCACCTGCAAATCGCAGTTGTTTTCTTAAGAGAAAGGTGCAAAGTTTTTTCATGAGCAAAATAGCAATGAAAAGAGGTTCAGTCTTGTTCGAAAAACGGTGTGTTTGTGTGTGTGTGTGTGTGTGTGTGTGTGTGTGTGTGTGTGTGTGTGTGTGTGTGTGTATGTGTGTAGAAAAGTGAGAATTTGTGTTTCAAGCGAAATTTTGAGCTCATTTTCAGCACTGAACGAGAAGACAAAGTCATGTGACTAGAATTTTGTGACGTAGTACGTTACTAGTGCGACACACTACATTCAAACTGGGACATAGTAGGTTCAATGTGGGACGTAGTATGCAAGCGTCTTAGGGTCAATTGATCGGAAAGTGTCAATCAAACCACTTATTTTCAGTAGTGGGTATACTGAACAAGTATACTGGGGATGGGGATGGGATGGGATGGGATGAGATGATGGATGGATGGATGGATGGATGGATGGATGGATGGATGGATGGATGGATGGATGGATGGATGGATGGATGGATGGATGGATGGATGGATGGATGGATGGATGGATGGATGGATGGATGGATGGATGGATGGATAGATGGATGGATGGATGGATGGATGGATGGAAGGATCGATGAATGGATGGACGAATGGATGGACGGACGGACGGACGGAAGGACGGACAATCTAGATTAGCTTAGAGGAAGCGCAAATCAAGTCCCGATCTACCTAGATATTCTCCTCATAGGCCGGTTCTTAACTGGTGTTTACCAAGTCTTGGCAAATACTGGCCAAGTATTCGGTCAAAATTTGCCGGGTCTTGGGATATATTTGCTTAATTTTTTGGTCAAGTGTTCCGGTTCTTAATTGGTTTTCGCCAAGACTTGGCAATTACACTTGGCAATGGGATATTGGCTCGACAGGTAATGCCAATAGCTATTGGAGCGAGATGTTCGTGAGATCCCCTCAGAGCATCATGGCGGGGGGGGAAAGCTGTCGCTTCGTTTACATTTACAGCCATTGCACACTAACGGTATGGGTATGAGGCCGATCGATGCCATATTGCAAATATCCTTTGTTTGCGAGATCTTGCTTGGTTTCTTCAAGCCAGTAAGAAGCTAAAGATTTGCCAAGATTTGGCGCAATAGTTGCCGAATTTTTGCCGAATGTTTGCAAATAAGTAATTTGCCAAGACTTGGTGAACATTAGCCAATATTTATATATCAAATAAGAACATGTTTTACGAATTGCGTAGGGAGATGTGGTGGGTCTAATCTGACCCCCTACCCACATGGAGCGTTTACTGTTGAATTCGTGAAAATGTCCTCGAATATTGTGTCAAAAACACCCCTAACCTAGCACCTTTAATGACCTGGGCCTGCCCCGATGTCCCCCAGCAGTCTCTTTGGCCGTCTGACGCTGGCCCTGGCTGGTTTACTCTGGTAGGTCCCGAGACCCCGGCAGCCAAGGTACAGCTGATCAGTGGGGCTTCAAGCAGCCAAAGAAGGTCTCTTTCCTATAAACTGCACTGGAGCTTCCACTCAATTTTTTATGAAGGTTATCTTTGACGCGAACTTTCTAGACATTGTCATTTTACTGACCTTCAAACAAAGGTCAAGGCCGCAGGATCCCAAAATGCAATATTGTCGACGATTGATTTCTTAGTTACGGAGCCTGCCACTGTCACCAAACCATTTGGAAGACAGAAATGTTACTTTGACAAAACATTATTGAGAATCTAATTTCTAGTGAGAATAAAAGGACAGCGAGCTTTTTCTTACATCGGCCTTGTAACGTGGAACCTTTCCCTGTCCGTCACTCTGATTCCATGTCCCAATTCAAAACCTCCCTAAAGACACACCTGTTCCGGTCAGTCTTTTCTGACGAGCAGGGAGGTGCTTCACAAGGCGCCTCTCTTATGTTTCGTGTTTTGTTTATTGCCTGCTATGTTCATTAATTGTATTGTATTTAACTCTTCTTTTAATTCAACTGTACAGTGTGCGAGTGTTGGAATGCTTTGTATGAGTGTGACTTGTATGACTTTTCATTGTAAACGGCATGAGCTTGCCTATTGGGGAAGGTATGTGCTTATAAGAAATCTGTATTATTATTATTACAATGGTGTTATATATTCTGTATGTAAACTAATTGTGGTAAAGCATCAATCAAATAATGTATATTCCCGTGAAAGATGCACTGTTGCTTTCTGTTTA